>JANQDE010000098.1:337103-435673 GCA_037157785.1 Cephalotes varians | reverse complement strand
ACGAAGGAAAAAGGAATATAAAAAAAAATATAAAAAAGCGTGATATTATCGTTTTAAAAAGCTCGCTTTCGCGCCCCGCGTTTAGTGTCTAAAAATGCGACTCTGAATTTTAAGACAGAGTCAAAACGAAGATCTCTCGACGATTTGAAACGAATGTAAAACATATGTAAAACGATTTTTGACATTTGAGTGCAAAGGCAAAAATCGATTTCATCGTGTTCAACTCTTTAAATCGTATTTAGAACTAAACGTGTGACGCGTTACTTGTAACTTTAATAGTCGCGATTGCCATTGCGAGCATTATGTAAAAAGACAGAAAGAAAAAAAGTGAAAGAATCATTGAAAGCTTTAATTTTAAAATAAATTAGAAAGGGAGATACGCGCAGAAAATTACGTGACACAATGCGCGAATGCGGAAGCACGACGGAAGAAAATCTGACGCTATCGTGCGTGCGATTGTCTGATACGATTCCGATTCTGATACGATTTCCTATTTCTACTTCTTTCTATCTTTCTCTCTCTCTCTCTCTCTCTCTCTCTCTCTCTATCTCTATCTCTATCTATCTATCTCTTTTTCTCTTAATGTGATTGGATGACTCACACTGGAGGAGCATGTAACTCGCGCTTGAAACTTTGTGTTCGAAAATTTCGTGTCGGAATTCACGAAATGCCAGAATTCGGGCTCAAGAATTTAAAGCGAGTCTCGTACCGGAACATCTTCCAGATGTGGAGCGGGAATTCGTGAGATGGCGATCTCGAGCGCGCCACGTGATGTCCCGTCGTGCTTCTCATTACTGTAAAAAGTTTACTGTATATTACCTATACATACATGTAGACATATACGTATACGCGAAAAAATACTAGAAAAGAATACTTGTTTTTTTTTTTTGGAGAAGGGATCGAACGAAGAGATTGTATCTTTATATGTAGCAATTAATAATTATCGTGCGCTCGCGCGCCCGTCACGCTGAATTTAAGAGATCAAGCAAGATCCGGCCAGTTGTAATTGCAAAAAAAATCTTATTTTTTCCGTACGATGCATGTAATAATATTTCCTTTCAGACCGCAGTTTCTTAGATGAATTTCATTTAAAGAAAATTTTATACCTAGTCGCAAAGTGTCTTGACATCAAAAACTCGTTTACTGTAATTAAATGTGAAAGTATAAGTAGACGACATCAGCTTACTTACTATACTTTTTAAAGAATCTAAAACGTGTTTTAATTCAACAAAGTTTTTGTCCCGCGCTGAATTAACGAGATATTTCATATTTAAAATTTGGAAAGGCTCGTGACATGAACTCCCAGTGAACTTTCGAAGTTATCGGTTGCGAATTCGTCTGTAATAGCGAAATGATGTCAAATTTCAGATGTGCAAAAAGTACGAATAATTACGATTTTTATTCGCGGTGGGAGAAAAATAAATTCAAATTCCAAAAACCGAAATGCACACGCGATGAAGCGCCTGCGTGTCACGATTGTAAGTCTCATATTCTTCAAGAAATTAAGTACACGTTGTGCACGTGGAATGTACATTTGCCAATTAATCTATATCGTGTGTTGAGAGAAAGGGAGGAAAAGAAGAGAGGGGAGAGAATGAGAAAAAAAAGAGAGAGAAAGAGAGAAATATGTGTTGACGTATTGAGTGAGAAAATATCTATCATAGTTCTTTAAAGCCCTCGAAAATACCGACATTTGGAAAAGTGTGAATGTGTAAATGAGAGAGAATGAACGAGCGTGTATGCAAGAATAAGAGAACAAGAGAAAATGAAAGAAAGAGAGAAAGTGTGTGAAAGAAAAATGGAGAGCAACAAGGAGAACATAAAGACATAAACATGCATCGTTACTGATGTACTACGCTGTAATGTAAACGCGTGAGAAGCGGAAAACTTATCTTATATAAATATTATACATATATATATATATATATATATATATACATATAGCTAGTTCAATTTGCAAATTTAGTGTGTACCGTCGCTTCGAAAATGCCCATTACTCGCCAGAATTCAAGTGAACAAACCTGACAACCAAGATTTCAAGTTCATTCTTTTTTTAAGGAAAAACTAAATAAAATAATGTGTTAAAATATTTCGCACGAACGGCTTTTCACTCAACCACAATCCCGATTCTTCTACCAAACATGACAATTCACAAATCGTTATAGAAAACGGTGAAAGTTATAATAAGAGTTGAGATCGCTGAAATCTTTGAATTCACTAACTGAATATAAATCTACCCATACAGCACAGACCTCCAAGGGACGTCCTAAAGACAGCCTAAGGACATCCCTACATCCTGAGGACATCCTTGGACGTTCCCAGAATGTCCATAGGATATCATGTGCTGTCTGGGTAAATATATAAATTCTATGAGAATTATAATTCTATAAATTTTAATTCCAATAATTCTGCAAAGATTAATAATCTTATATAGGTAAGTTAAATATAAATATAAATAAAATATAAATAATAATATCTTTATTCAACGGACCATTATTCTTAAAAATTACCGTGAAGAGAAAGATTCTCAGTTACGTTTAAAAAGATGAAATTTTTAAGTTAATCGAGTAAATTTCACTTTAATCTCTTCTTGCGCAAAAAATCGCAAGAAAATATCCATATTTTTTTTCGAACTCTTGTTTAAACATAAAGTACTTTATCATCCGACAAACATCCTCATCTTTTTCTGCCGCTAGATGGACGTAGTATGCAGATGTTCGAATTACTGAAGAAGATTCGAAGAGGGGAACCACGCAACCACGTCGATCAACAACCGTTCTACATTTAGCTGATGTTGTCTGATGTCGTCCAATGTCGTGGTTCAATATTCGAATATGTATAAACGCGGCGCGTTGATAGTTTTGGAGGGTTGCGATCGGGCCGGCAAGTCAACCCAAACGAAGATGCTGATGAACGCGCTGAACGATCTGCAGATCTCCGCGAAGACCGAGGCATTTCCGAGTAAGTTGCGACAGACCGCGTGTCGTGAAATTAGGTTATTTTACGCGGGAAAAAGATTCTTCTATAGAGAATTCGAGCAGATTCACCAATCAACGAAACACATCGAAAAATAATGATTTATGAAGTACATGTATATAATCTGGGATGTTTGTCATGTTTCGTGTTTCATATTTGTGGTATCTGTCGTTGTTATTGCAACATTTCCCGTTGTAAATACAGACTGATGACTGGCACGCGTGCAAACTTGATAAAGTATAGTGTAGCGTTGTTTAAAAAGATAAACAATCAATAATAAAAAAAAACGGATTCTGTAACAGAATTATCTACGTCACTCAAGCAATAAATTTATAATACAAGAATTTTTGCACAATAAAAATTATATTAAACTTAGACTCTGTGTCATTAAAACAATTTCTTTTTTATTATTGTTTTGCAGACAGAAAGACTCCTGTTGGAACTCTCCTAAATAGTTTCCTGTCGAAAGAGATAAATTTACCACCGGAGGCGGCTCACTTGCTGTTTTCTGCCAATCGCTGGGAGTGCAAAGAGGACATGGAGAAGACACTTCGATCCGGCACTACTCTGGTTGTGGACAGATACGCGGCTTCTGGCGCTGTATATACGGCAGCTAACACCGGTAGAAGTCTCACCTGGTGTCGGCAGGCTGATATAGGTCTTCCAAAGCCAGACTGCGTGGTGTTTCTCGAAGTGTCCAAGCGACAGCAAGAGCTACGCGATGATTGGGGAAAGGAAAGGTTTGAGCATGAGGCATTTCAACAGCGCGTTGCTGCCAATTATGAAAAGTTAAAAGACAATACATGGATCATTATAAACGCCGATCAAGATGAATCGGCAATGCATGCCGAAATACTGCAGAAAACACTGTCTGTTATTCAAGAAGTTCAATATCGTAATATAGAATTGCTAGGTGATTGAAAAAAATGTTGATAAATCTGTTTCTATGTCTCTATCTCAGCAATACTATATTAGTAATTCTATGCGGTATTTGCTATTATCTAATAAAATTTTGTCGAAATATTAAATATATATCTCCTTAAATGAACAATTATTCTTTAATATCTGAAAAATTTTAAATAATTAGATTTTATACTTGTATATCGACGAAATTGTAAATTATCATATTAATTGTTATTTGATAGATATAATATTGATTATTATAACTAAAATATATGGTTGAAATTTAAAAAAAATTGGAGAAATTTGAATAAATATATATTTTTTGGAATTGTTAAATAAATTGCTTTTATGTTTGTTCAAGCTATTTATTTTTACATATCAAATTTTATAATGATGAAAATCATTTATTTTGATTTTCATTGTTAACAAATGAAATCCGAACATATCACATTACACGGTTTATCTTGCGAGCTTATATAATTCCACATTAACATAATAAGTAACCAACGCGGAATTTCTGTTTTGCTTTGGATAATCTGACCTTTATTGAAGAGAGAAAAATGAACATTAAAGAAAGAACTGGGCATTGTAGATGTCTCTCTCTTTCAGATGAAGCTTTCAGAAAGCTAGATGTTAACATAGAAAGATATAGTACATTCTATTGTACGTTTAGACTCGACCTCGGCGAAATAAAATACTCGCTAGATATTTCTGGAATCGAATTGCATATTTTACGTGCGTGTGTGCACTTGTATGTGTTCACGAGATACATTTCGTCCTCAGGGCATGATTGATGCTCCAACATGTTATTGTATCAGAAATGAAATTATAGAAAATATGAAAGTACTTAAGAAATAAAAGTAGGAAAATATTCATAAAATATGAATGGAATTGCATGTTACTATTTGTAACAATACTAATAGTATAAGTTAGGCAATAGAAATTTTTATATTATATATATATATATATATATATATATATATATATATATATATATATATATATATATACATATAAGTTTTGTAAGTTCAAATTTTTTTATATTACGTATATCTTTGATATAACGTGGATTGTGTTTATCGAATTCTATTAAGAAAGAGAAACATCAAAAACTAAAAAAAGCTAATAATTCACCTGCATTATACTTGTAGCTATATAGTGATCTTTTGTAAAGATTAGAATTTAATTATATTAACAATCAATCCCGCGCCTTTCTAGATCATAATCTCAGTTATAATGCACAGACTGAAAAGAAAAGACACAAATAAAATTGAAGGTTTTAACATTTTTTTTATGTTTGGACTTTTATGTATGCCTTTTCCTTTTTAGATTTATTTCATCGATTTTTGAGAAATTAGATTTCCGCGAATCTTCAAATTAAAAATTTTGAAATTTCTTGAAATTGCGATTTTATGCGTGTTTGATATTCTAATTTTTTAATTGTTTTATTTTAATTGTATATGACATAAAATCATAAAAATAATATTTTATTTGAATTATAAATTGTCTAAAGTGTACTTAAGCCTAGAAATACTCCTACGGTGCTCATATCATCGAATGAATATGGCAACGGAAATCGATTTGTTGAGCATGACGACGACGGTTGCTAAGTTGATGATAAATTGCATCTCACCCATATACTGCGTGTAATGATGTCTTTCATGCAGCTAGAAGCAAACGTATTAAATATCTTCATGCAAGCATACTTGAAGAGGATATATGTGCAGCTTATAAAGTACTAAAATATACACATAGACATACGTATACAGTCTAATAATGTTGCGAAAAATTCGAATAGGCGGTGATAGACTGTTCTCTACAGGGTGTTCTAGATTGAAAAGGTCAATTTTAATTAACGCATTTTAGAATATCTTAATTTTTCTGTTTTTTTAAATGAATTCTTTTCTCTTAAAATTTAAATGATAGTTTGGCAGAAAAATGGCCTTTCTTAAAATTTGAACAAAATATTTATATTCTAAAAATAGATAAATGAATCTATTAAGCAAGTTTATTTAATAATAAATAGGTAATTAATAATCTAACGACTTGTATAATATAAAAGATAATAATTTAATTATTTAGTAGATAATATAATTAATAATTGAAATTAAATTCCGATATATTAAATATCGATATATTAAAATATAAAACAAAAGACTCTTTGTTGCTGTGTGTATTCTTTTTTAATTGCCTAGTTTCTTTTTTTATTTAGCAATATAAAATATTTTCTTTGCAGCATTAAATAATTGCTTTTTTTTTAATGCAAACTCGAATAATTTTAAATTCAAAATCGTCTTCTTTCCTTCTATCAGAATCTAAAGTAATCTATCTATCGCTTCAATCATAATATTTCTCCACCTCAGTCCTGACTGTGAATTATTACGGCCTTCTGTGACAACACGCCATTAATCCTTCAGCATCGCTCACATGCAGCGATGCGCGCCGGGTGTATTCAAGGGTTGGGGATGACGTCCGGGAATCGTGTCCTCCCAAGCCTGTTACGAATCCTTGGATGGCAGCGCAACTTTGTTTCGTACGGAAATGCGACCCGCGGAAATTGCATCCGGCGAAGAAATCCGACGGAAGCGCACAATGGAGCCTCAAGTCTAAATTGATGTTTCCGGGGCGATGTAATTTTCCACATGGGCGGGAACGAGATTTCGCGAATTACCGGGAAAACTATTAACTTTCGCTCGAACTGCACATTCCATATTGTTCACTCGATTGCATATCGTGATAAAACGTAACTTTACGCAGAGAAAATTCTCTCTTCCTTTATATAGTGCGCTGTATTATGTTCTGCAATAATAATTTGTCGAGAATTTCTTTTGTTTAAGCGTTTATTTCTCGAAATAATTGTAATTAATTGGTTTGTTATCGATTGCAATTAATAAATCATCGCCTATGTGTGTGTATTCATCGATGGGACAAAACATTATGTGGAAAATTTATAGCGACATTAATTTTTGTGGTTTTGAAACTTGTTTATTATATGTATAATTGAATATTTGATTGTACACAATGGGATGATTGGATATTTGATCCTCCGTCGATTTTTAGATTCCCCCAAAATTCATCATCTCTTTCTAAATTAAAAAAATTGCATTATTTTTTATATTTATTTCTTTTAAAGCAACGTACAGAAAAAAAGATAAAAAAAAGAAAACACGAAAAATAGAAACATTGATCAATAAATTATCTTCTACTATCTTTCTATATCTTCATCATATAAAAACTTCGAAACATGTAAGAAAGTTATAACATTACATTGTTGTCGTGGTATTTTTTTTCAAAAAATTTACAAATACAATTACAAAAAAATACATTTACAAAAACAAGGAATATATTTACAAATATATTAGGAATATATATACAAATTCACTCACTTTAAGCTGCTATTAAGGTCATCTTCAATCCCTCCTGGGCCTTATGGTAAAGATACTCCTTTCCGTCTCGCACAAACGCCTTGGTCTCGGTTGCGGTACGCCACTATCACTGATTGTGAGTGTGTCGGTGGAAACAGTAGTTGTAGTCCGCGCTAAATCAAACGGGCCGAAGACGAACGTCGTCTCGTACTGCTTCATCCAATCGGAATCGGATTTCAATCTTTTCTGCTCCGGTTCATCATCATCAGAATTATTTCGAGATTCCTCATTGTTGATAAAACGCCTTTTCAACGACTTCCGCGAGAATCTGACGTTTTCATCCAGATCGACCGTCTCATCTCTCGGGGTGGCGCAGGAAATCACCTTCGCGTTTGGCTCCTTTGTGTCCAAATCGGCGGCATTCGATGTACCATTGAACACTTGTTGCGACGTGATATTGCCGTCATTTGCATTGTCGACCTCCAGAGATCCGATCGATCGTTCGTTGCTTAACACTCGACTATTTTTACATCTTTCCTCATTGTCGGCTGTTTTATTGAGTTCATGATCGTATTCCGTATCTGTCCTCGATTCGTTTACGCTCGCTTGCGTCGTCGAGTGGACGTCATCAGAATTAGATCTCCAGATTAGACTTTCGGTCATCTGGACGTCGATGACCTTCGAAGACCTCGTTGACGTTGGAATATCTTCATTTTCCCTCGACGTTGATTCATCGCTCGACTTAGTCTCTTCGTAAAGGTCTTCGTCTAATTGAGCTTCGTCATGCGATCTCTTCAGCGAGTTCCTTCTCTTCCAATCGACATTCTTTTTCACATAAGTATTTTTTAAATTTTCATTCACTAGTGCATAATCAACAATCAGATCCTTTTCTTTTGAATTAATCGCGAAATTGAGCGGATCGTCGAATCTAACGGCTTTCCTGGTCCTGAGATTATAGTCGTGACTCCTGCTGGTAGATCCATATTGTTTATGCGACGCGTTGGCCGAAAGATAATCGTCGAACGTAACAAACTTCCTAAAAGATATCCCTGTGTCTAAGTCCTCCCACGCATCGCAACGGATTTCCAAAAAACAATCGTCGGTTCGAAAGTTTGTTCGCTGAAAACTGGCAATAATGAGATCGCGCGGGACTTCCTTCCACGCTTCCACCAAGCTTCTCACTACGTTCTCGACATTCCATCGGTGTTCTCTGATTCCTTTCACATACCTACGACAAATATTTCCGATAATTCCTTGCAAGAGAGATGATTAAGCCTTTGAAACATGACCTTTTGTTCATTATAAGAGATATTTCTAAATTTCCAAAGTTGTCTCTACATGATAAGAGAAATTTTGAATTTTTATTGACAGTCAAAGCTTTACATTCTATTAGTTTCATGTTTTGCAAAGTTACTACAAACTGCTTCAGATCAATGCGTCTTTATGATCTATTGCGTCTTTCGCAAGAAATCGCGTGGAAATCTTTACACTATTATTGAACTTCAGAGCTTTAAAATTTACTAAATGTTTATATTTCAAACACAGCAATGGAAATAAAAAAAAAAAGGAAACCATTCAAACATCAAAATTACGAATTAAAATATTCATCAGCAAAATTTTATCAGCTTTTAGCATAATTGCTTCTAAATTATAAATTACATTTACAATAACGAATTTTATTGTACAATAAATTCATAATTTCTCACAGCATTGATAAATTAATTTAAAAAATCGTGAACGTACTTGCTTCTGTAGGCCATCTTAACAAAATGGAAGACGTCTCTCTTCAAGGGCCTTAATAATGGAGGAAAGTTATCGGGAAAAAAGACATGCCTAATGTTACTCAGCTCGAGGTCTCGAAAAGCGTCGATGCGATTTCTATGTAATAATAGCAAGATCTTTCGATCGTTACTCGACATACGACAGTTCAATTGGGTCAACCATTTCCTGAAGAGATCATCGTTTATCGAGGCGTCCTCGCTGTGATTGTATATATAATCCTTGCCCATTGTCACAGTGAGATAAGAGCCACAGATCAATAGTGGTAGCTTCTCGGTACCAGAAGCATTGCAGCACAATAGTACTGTCGTCTTTTTCAGGCTTGTATCTGGTTCGTTCTGCCGTATTGTCGACACAGATATCCCAACAGGTGATACATCCGAGTACATTGTCAACTCTTCCACATGGAAGAGGTCTTTATGCTTGTACTGAGTGATGATGGATCGCATCATATCAATCCAGAATCGATAGTTGCTGAAGATCGGTCCGGAGAGTTCTTTATTCAGCGAGAAGCCATATTTCTTCAGGAAAGACATCAGACGTTTCTCAGAACATTTAAAATCTAATTGAGAATTAAAAAGGAAAAATGTATAAATGCAATATGATGTCATGATGAGGTTAAATGTTGTAAATATCTTTAATAATACAATAATACATAATTTTTTTTTATTATTAAGAGTACAGAAGCTATCTCAAATATCCAAACACCAGAGTTAATTCCATATAGGAAAAAAATAGAGAATAGACATTCTTGCAAAAGAAAAATAAAACAAAAATCTCAACAGGAAAAAGCATTCGCCTACTAAACTAAAACGGAATATTCAATTTTGCCATTGCGATATGAATCTATTATCCCTTCGATTATCGCGATATTGAAGTGAATAGCCTATGTGGATCATCGGATTAACCCCATTTGTGCTTAAAGCCCTTTAAGCAAGCGAAGATCGAGAATTCTGAGGAAACGTGCCGATCAATCCGTGCTCGCTAGCTAATTCGAGGGCCTTGTCACGTAGAAGACGTCTGTCAAGGGAACAACCGAAAGCCTGTCTCTCGCAGGTCCATCTCAGCAGATCGTCCTTGATCATTCTCAAGACGGCTGTGTCACAATTGGTATATGGTTTCCAGGACATTTCGACTTATGCGGTCCTTTACTGTCTCGAGTGTTGAGAGACAGACTAGACTTGACGTTCCGGGGAATTTTTCGACGGATTGCAGTTGGAATGGAACAGGTTGGGTCTATTGAGGATAAAAATTTTTGACGGACAGACATATACGATTCGCGCTTGTCTCACGGAAAATCACGTTGACAGTTAAATTGCTTCTCGGACATGCTCGTTTCATTTGTCGATTCTTCAGATAGATAAATCGTGTATGAATTAAGCAAACATCACAAAAAGACACAATTACTCTTACCCACCCTTATCTCGAAAGTGACACAATTCAAAAAGATTTTTTAATTATGAATAAGTTATAAATAAGTTTAGTAAATTCTATCAATTAACTATATAATTTAAAAAATTAATTTTTTCAAATTGTATTATTTTGAAGTAAGAGTGCGATATGTATATGCATATGTCAGACAAATAATTTTTAATCATTAAAATAAGTATTCCTTGAAATAAAATTAAAAATATATATCAAAATGATATCTAGGCTTTCCGTGTCGTGATTTGAATTTAAACTTGATATAATTTAATATGGCTTATATAATAATAATTATATAATTTTATATATATAATAAATAATAAAAAAGGTCGATCTGTATTCTATTATTAATTATTTATATAATAATTGTTGTTTATTTTTGATTGTTATAGAGTAATATTTTTTATTTATGGAGTTATAATGCACATATTGATTTATATAAAATATATTATGGTGTCTTCAAAATGGTGTATCATATTTCGCAATATTATACATTTGTTATTAAATATATTATTTCTTAAAGTGAAATTATATTACATATTTTCGAAAATAACATTTTTCTAAATCAGAATTATTTCACACGCAAATGAAAAAGAAGAAACGAAGAAAAAGAAGAAGCATTTTTATTAAATTTTATTAAAAGAAGAAGCATTTTTACAAATTTTATTAAAAATAAACGGTTTATGTACATCAAGAAACATATAAAATAAATTTCATGGCACGTAGAAGTAAAGTAAAATATTTCCTGAAAACAGTTAGCCAATTAATTTCAAAATTTAATTGAAAAACGTCCAAATAAATACAGTATTAAAAACAGGTGCGAATTTTGGTAAAGATGTAATGTTTTTGAAGCTATTATTACTTTTCGCGAAAATGTCGCAAAAATTACAAATAATGGCAAAAAAATGGAAAATAGATAATGATTTTAAGGAATGAAACTGACGTTTAATCTTCGAACAAATTTCCAGCCGAAAATCACGCCATTCTATTATCTGGATTCGGCGGATTTAATCGCTCGCGCTGATCGGAATAATTAATTAGCTGTCGAGACGGAGGGTAACCTTGGGGACGCAAACGTTTATCTTGAGGCGTTTAAACAGCGTGGAACATGAACAATTTTCCTTCTCAATCCGTGGAGGTTAATTTAATCTGTCTTATCCAGTTAGAATAAAATTGATTAGATCAATATTAAATTATGAAAAAAATGCGCCGTGAATTTCTATCCAATTTATACGTTTATACAATATGTATACGTTCCTACTCCTAAGTAGAATCCAATTTATTCGAGAATTTATTTCTGAAATGCATTTTACGTGATAAAAACGCAAAATGACTCATCAGCCTTTTTTTCCCTCTTCATTTCATATTATATTTTAACTCAAGAGAAGTTATAACGTGGACACCACGATGAACGTGAATACTTTTCTCGCACTTCATTCCGAGATTACCAAGCGCTTTAATGTTCGCAACTTATCGCTCTTAATGCACGTCTCTTTCGTGACATGTGTACTCTTTTAATACGCAGACTATTCCTGGATGGCATTCAGTCGTCTCGTCGCCAAGTTTTTTGTCGTTTCCAACTAGTACGAGAAATGGCAATAGCGATGTTGCGACGGGGCATTCGCCGCATTCACGGCATTGTTTTTGAAAAAGCACTATTTTTCACTCTAATCTTTCGATCACTGAGAGTTCTTTTTTTTCGTTTCACCTGAGCTTTTCCGTTGCAGGGCAAACGATAACAAGAGCAAAGAAAGTATCTACTGACACAATTTTGCTTGAATTAAAGTTGCTTGTATATCGTATCCTGATTATTAATTAATTGAATTAATTATTAATTCTAATTATTAATTCTAAAGTATTACTAGTATTATATCACACGATATTAATACTACATACGTGAATACTACATACAGTGAACAATTTGCAAAAACATCAACCAAAATTTATTTCTGTTAAGAGGAATTTGTTGTGTTAATTCTTGTATTGCATTTATTGCTTTACCGCGTCGATCGTTTGCTATCCAAACATTGTAATTGTAAACATTAATTGATGAAATAAATTTAGAAATTTTTATTACCCAGATAATTAATATTATGATTATTTTTATATTATTATAATGTTATTATTTTATGAACAATTACATAAAAAAAAGATTACTACAAAAGCGACTACCAAACTACATATATGGAGTTCATCCACGTCGTTTACATTATTTTTGGAGCTGGTATGTGATCTCATTACTTTCTTGCCGAGGAAATATATGAAAATACGTTTCGTTCCTCTCGCTATTTCGAGCATTCGTCCGCATATCGTCTGTCCACGTTAAATTACATTTCTCGGGAGCGTTGTCCGAACGATATAGTTCTGCACCCTGGATTTTCTTTGTCTAATAACGCGTTATTTATTCATGTATATGTGCTCGCTTACATTCGACATCTCTTCACGTTCTCTCCAAGAGAGAGTTATAAATGTGTTATAATGTAATTATTATTTTACTCTCTGTGCCTTAATGTTACGAAATTATTATTTCACGTTATATCAAGAAGCCCGTAACACATGTAATTATCAAAGTTATTTCATACAAAAATATATAATCAAAAATAGTTATTTTCTTAAATTATACAATATTATACAATTATTATACAATTATTTCTGGAGAGAATATATTATAAATAATCTTATTTTAAAAGCACATTTATCATTCGACTATATTATTTTATATTCCACTTTTAACATCATCATTGTTAAAGCAATAAACACGTAATTGTTCAAAATTATTGCTTATGTAGAAATCAATAATAAATATTCATTATTCTGTTTTTATTTTTTATTTTTGCATTGTTTTATCATAAATAGCGAAATATAGTGATATAACTTATTTGTATTTTATTTGTATTTATACGAAATAAATATGTACATTCATGCTCTTTCCGTTTTACAAAAGTTTTATAGGAAATCGAAGGGAAATGGAATTCAATAAAATTGATATGGCGCGATGGTGCGGCATAGTTTTGAATGCAAAAGGTCGTCTCTTCGTGCAATACAAGCTTGTAGCAAGCTATCTGCGGGCGCATCCGCTTCGACCGGTTGTCTCCACCTGTTATTGTTCTTCGCTGTTCAATTATTCATTCGGGGCCGACGTGGAATAATATTTAACGATAGTATTCGCGCGCGTACATTGTGTGCCTGGCTCGAGGATATGTTTACGCGAGTGGCTTTAATCCCGTTTTATCGCGTGCGATGAAACGCCGAGTCCTCACGACATCGTTCAGGAGAATCATCGATACGCTCTACCTGTCATAATGTGAGTACACGTGGATCCGGTTGATGAACGAAAGTTTCCAATTTACGCGACGTAATGAATTACGACGAACATAGTTGCAAAAAGTAAATCCTAGTAAATATTAGACTCTCGGCGAAACGGCCGTTCATTTTTCTGCGGCTGAATATTTATTATTTGCGAGATTATATCTAATCTTTTTATTTCCACTCCTATATTTCTCTCTTGAGTTATATATTTTTGGGATTTATAACTCCCGTCGACGGAAAGTTGCCGTCAAACTCGCGGAAAAAGTTTGAGCTTTGCGACAGCTTTGGAATGGCCTAAGGGCCACGTCAAAATTCGCTTAACTTTCGAAATAAAAAAACGCGAGAAGTTCAGAATTTTCGAACGTAATAGTTGGTCTTATCGTGTCCGATCGATTACGTTTTAAAAGAAAAGTTAGAGAAAGAATAAAGTTGTCTTCTTCCTTCGCTAGGATTTATGCCGTTTCTTCGTAATTCTTCATCCATTCCACAGTTTCTGTGTTCTTCTTACTTTGTTCCTACAGTTTTATTTATCGTGGCTCCACGTTGTTCTTCGACGTTTTCTGGACAATGCAATTGATCGATGAACGTGGTGATTTCCGGGACACCAAGCAAAAGCGACCAGACTTTTCAGGACTTCGTTGATTCAATATTTACTCTCAAAATTGAAGATAGATCTGATTGGAAGCTACATTATCGACCTCTCTGCAATTGTAAACTTTGCTTTCGCGCCACGTTCGTCACACTAATCGACCCTAATAAATAATTAACTTTAACGTATCTATATGTACGAAAAAATAACATCACAGCAAAATTTTCATGGGAAGAATGGAGCACAGTCCAAGTAATTCGCAGAAATTTTATACTTTATATTTCTATAATATGCCTAAAAAATTCACACAGTTAATATATAATATAAAATCTGATTTCAATTGAGTATTATACAAATTTATTTTTCTGTGTTCGTGTTAATTTATTAATCAAATCATTCGAATGTGTCTTTATAAAGTGCGTCCTTGTCTTCCGTTGTATTTAAATTTTTTAGATGCAAATAATTGCGTTGTAACTGATAATTATCTATGTTCTAGATAGATGCAAGTTCCACCTCATTAGTGAAGACCGCCTCAAGGAACTTGCTAGATCTTATTGATTCAAAGGCGATCGATTTTTTCCTGGCCATGGAGTTACAAGCTCTTCCTTTCGATGTGGAGACTGTGTTTGCAAAGGCGAAGAAGAAACGGGTCAAGAGGCTACGCGGTCCCGACTCGCTTCTTTACAAGGCCACCTGGCCGATGATCCACATCGTGCAAGTGTTCGGCTTCGGTCCTTACAACTTTTCACAAGATCGCCTGATGCCATCGAATATTAACCTGATTTTCACGGTGATCGCCGCTATTCTCTACAGCTACGTATTGTACGAGGTATTTTACAGGTTTCTAAGTGTCAAGAGAGAAACCTCGACTCTTGGAGGAACAGAGAACACAAAGGTCAGTAAGAAATTAGTTGAAAGAGCAAAAAACTACTTGTGATAGAAATATATATTACCAAAAATAAATAAATTAAGAATTTATTTATTTATTTAAATCTTTTAACTACACTGTTAGAAATGCTTTCTTTACATGTAAATAAAACTCGTAGTTAGTAGTTGAACAAAATTAGTTATGAACAAAAGCAATGAATGATTTAACTGAAAACTAAGTTACAATAGTTACTTAAATGTAATGAAAGTGTACATGAAATTTCATAAAATTTTATGAAAAGTACATTACATTTCATAAAGTTTTATGAAATATACATTAAATTTCATGTACATGTACACAAATATACTTTTTAGTTACAAATACATTAAATTTAATGTAATGTCATGAAATTAAATTCAAATTGTGTAACTTAAAAGTACATTAAATTTCATGACATTTTTAACAGTGTAGAAGACCTGCTCATATGCTAATTTATCTTAATTTGTTCGAATCTTGCAACAAATCTAGTTAGGTATTTAGATTTTAAGTTTCTAAATCAATGAAAGCTCGAAAGCAACGATTAAAATCAAATTGTTCAGGTAATTATCAACTACAGCGTGGTGATGTACGAGCTAGGCTTAGCAACATTCACGAGACGCAGCTTCACCAGGATTTGGAATGCGCTGCAAGATTATGACGAAAGTGTCAGGCAATTAGGGTATCCTCGTAAAGAGACGCGGACTGCGATCGTCGCGTGGATTCTCCTAATTATAACTGCGGGTATCTGGATCATCATTAATCGCTCCGGCATGTACGCCTTCTTAGAGAAATGGGTCAACAATGTGGGATACATGCTGCCCTACATCGGCGCATCGGTGGCTCTCTTCAAGTTTGTGGCGATGGTTTTCTTTCTAAGCCAGAGGTTTCATCATCTTAACACGATCGCGATAAAAAATCTACCGTCGACATCGGTGAAGAGCAATGGAGCAATCATTAGCAAAAAGGTTTCAATTAATCTTTTTAAGAATGGCATAATTATAACATAATATATAATATAAAATATATATAAAATATAAAAATATAAAAATATAATATAAAAATGATAAAATCGATAACGCAGAATTTTATACGTATCTATTCTTATATATATATATATATATATAAAATTTATTTTTATTTAAATTAAATACTAGACATTCAAATTAAGATTTTTATATCAGAGTTAAATTGATAACAAACGAATTTTATTTGTTTGCAAAAGACAATCTTGAGTCTGCATAACGATTTGATGATTGCCGCGGAGAACTTGGAATCGCTGTATTCAGTATCGTTGCTCTTATGGCTCGGAAATCTAAGCCTGCATGCCGTCAGCAACATGTACTTTATAATTGAGTGGATGATTGTGAAGAAGTGGGATGAGTATACATGGCCGCTAGTCTCCTGCTTGTTCGTCTGGTTATTGGCATTTCTCTTCCAACTCTTTCTACTCCATATCGCCTGTGACTTCGCTTCATCTCAAGTAAAACTTTTCTGCTGAAATAGAATATCCCTTTAAACTTAAATAATGATAAAGAGTGTCGAGATGATAATACAAGAGTGTGATGAGAATTTATAATTAACACGTGAAAATTTTGAACAACTCCGCATAAAATAATGGCCGATATGTATGCAGATATTAAATATAAATATTTTTAGAATTTAAAAAAGTAATGTTTAAATATAAATAAAGTATATTTTTAATAGAGGACGTGATTTGTTTCAGGCTAATTGCATGGGTCCGATTCTGATCGAGTGGCAAGTAAGACTGATGAAGAAAAGTAAAGTAAGTACATGAAGCTGTTATTGCTTGGCATACTTTATCTTTTTCATTTCTTCCAATAAAAATCAAATCCAATCATTTATTCAACAAATGTAATTTTCTCTTTTCTAATCGCGATTTCATCTACGTATTTCCATAAAACCTCTTTTTGTGAGATTGTGTCTTCGTTATATTTACATACAGCAATTATCGTAGTACTGCAATCTGTAAAAGTAAAGTTTTCTCTCTGAATGCAGGAGGATGTCGAACTGTCGTTGCAATTTCTAAATCGAAAGCTCAATTTCTGCGCTGGCGGATGCTTTTATGTGAACTTGCCGTTATTACGTTCGGTATGTAAGAAACCAAAGCAACGCAAAATATTTTTTCATTATATAAAAAATATATTTTTCTATATCTGTGTATATTAATTAATCAAGTTTGTCCATTAATTAATAATGCTTGTAATTAAATATTTCTTATTGTGAATAAGAATTTTGATTAAGCGGATTATATCGCCTATGGTATTCTACGTCCTATGTACGCAAGAACAATACGCAAATAGATAGCAATTAATCATGTGATCGGCCGTTCAAATTTCAACTTAACCGAAAGTTTAATATCAGATGAACGACGTTACGTGCATACGTAAAATACGTCGAAAGATTAAAAGGATTAATGACGAACGCTTTGCGGTATTAAGATCTTTGTTTTTCTCATCTAGATATTACAAGTAAACGTAAATCATCGCATCAAGATTTCACAATTGCTGAATTACTTAGGTGATTTTATGGAAAATTAAACTCGTTTCTCACTGCGATGTTATCATGACAACTATACGACTTAAAGAAGAACGTGTATTCACATATTCTCCACGTCGCGTAATTCAATCGAGATAATTAAAACGCCACGTTTATCAAATATATTTCATGCAAAAATATAAATATATAACGGCAAAAATAACAGTTATATCAAAATGGGAAACTAAAATAAATATTAAAATTAATATCGAAATATAAATTAAAAATAAATGTAATGTGGTTTTAAATTGAAATGTCGAGCACACATACTCATATACAATAATAACTATATCTCGTCGCGTACATATAAATATTTTCATTAATTGCTGTGCACGATGCTTGCGGAAAAGATCGCGTGGAATATTTATAACGTGGATTTTAAATATAACAAATACTGGTGTATTTTATATGCGCAATCAATAAACATGTGCCAGGAAGAAATGTCACAAAGTATCAATGTATCAGAATGAACGTTTTCGTTTCAAATACCGTGATATAATGAAGAAAAAATTTAATATTGGCCGCAGCCTAGTATTTCAAAAGAGGCGCCATAAACACTAATATAAATGTACTCACAAATCGCGTAGGAAACGTGCCTTTCAATTTCACGATTCCCATAATCTGAACGAGGCTCGTGTTGGTATGCTGTCATTTGGAATGGTACTGCGAAACTTTATAGCTAATAGTGCAATCGTACGTAACTTCGAGGATACTCAATCCTCAAAGCTGTACAACGGTTTCTACTTAACGCGAAGTTTCGATTTTCTTGTAGAAAATTATCTCCGAATTAACGGTATTCTCTATATTTAGATTGCAATTATACAACATGTTCATGAAAGTTCTACATGTATTTTGTCTAATGAACGATAATTAATAGCTTAATGTTTTAGATTTTAGATATTGTTATTTTTATATTGTAAGCGTAAAAGAGGGAAGGATTATAGCTCCAAGTATTTGCAATTACAAAGACTTTATTAATTCACACAAATAGCGTTATAATAGTGTTAATAATTTATATGATTCTGTTATTTATTCAGATACATCGAATATCTATTTCGGATCCTATTCGGATATTGAAAAAACATTTTATTGTCGATATTGCTTTCAGATCGCTTCACTGATGACCACATATCTAGTTATACTACTGCAACTTCAATGAGAGTACGCTGGAGTGTAATAAAAGTGAAGGAAATTGCAAGATCTTCGTATTTCAACTATAAATTTCTAACGAGTGCTCTATTAAGTCTATGTAAAATATTTAGGATTTGAAATAACAAATTTTCAAAAAAGAATCAAATTAGATAAATATATTTAAACGAGAATGAATTGCATTCTAATAATATCTAATAATAAATATATATAAACAAAATTGTAATGCATTAATAATATCATTGATAACATTTATTTATTTAATTTTTTTACAATAAAATAGATTCTGGAGAATAATCAATGTGTCATATTTTTTCCATGCGCAATTAGAAATCTCTTTACGCTATGATATAATATTTATCTTTCAAAATTGTTTGTTGCTTATTAAAATCAAAAACGTTCGATTAAATTTTATCATATACCTCCTCATTTCCGATAAATTCTTTAGAGCTTGTTCCTTTCGTTTAACTACATCCGCTTTAAACTACTTTTGCTCAGTAGTAGCACAAACGTGCGCTACGATGGAAGCTGCGCGCAATAGCATTTGCATGCGAATTGTTTCTGTCACTGATTACAGCCTCTTTTAGATTTAATGGTCAAAAAACCGCGTTTCCCGAAACACATATGAATTTTTACAAAGGCCGCATCAAGATTGCACAGAATTGTAATTGAACAACTGGAAAAATTTATCAGTTAAATCAGTTATCTGAAAAGATTTTCGATAATATAAAAATATATGATTTTACATGCAAGTAACATAAATAATTTTTGATGAATAATGCAATAAAAATAAATAATGCGTAATTTAGATAAATTGTTTTTTAATGTTGGCAATCAATCTTTTTACAACGAACTTTCAAAAATTTTTCGATCGATTGGATTTATTATATACACAAAATTTTACAAATTTTGGTTACTTGCATTGCATGTTGCAGCGCAATGTTACAAGACGCGAAGAAAATTAACAATTTCATAAATTGCACAACTGTTGCGAGGAAATGATTCGTGAAAACTTTGCCTCGAATAAATTGTTAATCTTGCGCGCGCAATTTATAGTTCATTTATCCATCAATTGAAAAAATTGCTTAATATAACTACGTGATACGATCATCTGGTTTCAAAATAGATTTCAATATAGAATGCCACAAAATTATTTCTCCTAAATTATAAATAAAAGAACATGACGAAATGAAAAGAATAGAACAAAAGAAAAATATAGTTGAAACATAATTATAAATATAAAATATATATATTATATTTTTATTTTATTATATAATAATATTATATAATTATATAATATATATTGTATATATAATAATATAATTATTATAATATTTTATTTTATATATCTAAAAATATAATTATATATAATATTTATAAAATATATTTACAAATTTCGTAACTGTTACTACTATTTTTTTATATTATTTATATACATTTTATTTTACTTTAAATAATTTTACATATAAATTTTGTTTTTTATTTCGTAGATGTTCTTCTTATAAAAAAAAAATTAAATTCTGTTTTATGTTATATACCAAAGTACATTATAATTACATTCGTTCATGTGATTAACAAAGTTTTCGCAAAATGCAAAGTTTAGCCGTAAAAAACACAGTATATGCATTTTGCAAAACTTCTTTACTGTAATCAAGAATCGTTCATAATGCTTGAAGAATTTCCAGAGGAAGCTCAAGTATTAAAATTAAAATTTTTGCATATTAGAATGTTATGAAGAAAGTTCTAAAAAAGTCCCCAGTAGTTTTCTGGTTTATAAATATATCTCAATAATTTTTTTTCGCAAATTTCAACAAAGTTCAAAAAGATTAACTTAGTTAACCGATTTTTTTAACTTAATTAAATAATGTAAATTTAGTGAGTAATACTGGTAATTAAAAAAAAAAATGTTCAATAAAAATTTTTCATACATTTGTACGTGTTTTTTTATATATATTTTACATATTTATACATGTTTTATTTGATTAATTATTTATTTACTCAATTAAAATATGAAATATCTTCTTAAGCTTTTAAAACACTTGGTCTCTATTTTCTTGTTTCTAATATACATAATTCCAAGAATACCGACATACTACTTCGAGTGTATCGCTATTAAGTGTTACATTATCATGGTTAATGAAAGTGTCACGTCACTCATTCCTATCTAACACTCCTGTATAACGACGCGTGAAATCCATATCTCTACACAGCAAACCATGGATCATAGAGAGAGCTTTATGTTACGATCACGATGGACCATCGTTTATATAAAACCGACAAACTAAATTTTACCGTCAAAGCGTCTTGGTATCGTTGATATCGACACATTTTATTAGTTTATGTCAAAAATAACGAAGCGAAACAATCTCTCTATCACTGTACGTACATACGTAGGACTTCAAACGACTGTCGATCGACTGTTATTTACGAGCGGCAAAAGTTTGGACAATGACAAATAATAGGGCAGATAGTTCGAAAAGCGAAGAAGGAGAAAACTGAAATATTACTTATTCGCTAGATTTCGATAAAGTTCGCTTCTCTCTTCCAAATTGTTATTGCGTTTATCAATAGCAATTGATAAACAGAATAACAATTCTTTCTTCCTTTCTTCCACTCGTCGAATAATTCTTGCTCGAGTAAACACACTTATCTTCTCCTCCGAAAGAGACGTTAGCTTTCAAAAAAGAGGAAGGGAAGAAAATGAGAGATGTTGAAATATTAAAATCGAGGAAAAATATAAATCGGCAATCTCACGTTTCTGATATATTTTCTTTTATATATTTCATATCTCTCGATGCAACGCTCTTGCAAAATTTGATAAGTTTGCATCAACGCATGAAGCAGGGAGAATTCCGATATACATCGATGAAGAGAACATTTAAATTTTCATGAAAGAATGAAAGTTATGGAAAGAAAAATATAAGTTTCGTCATAAAATCTACTTTTCTTCTAACTTGGTTCTAATTTTATCGTAATTTTAGAATGTAATTTTTAATAATTTATATCACGGGCTGTAAGACAAAGTCGAAAAAAAAAATTAAGTTAAATCCACTCCGACAGCAGACTAAAATGATTTCGTATTGTGTTAAATTAGAAATGATAGAATAATCAAAGGACGCGAAATATATTACATTTTTTTGTTAAAAGAAGTTTTGTTGACGATGAAAGTTAATTTTAGTATCAAAAACATTGAGAAGAACACCGAGATGTTTCAAACAATATTCTCGTCGCCTAAATTCTAGCTTTAGTATAAAGGGTGCTTGTATCCCCGCAAAAGCAAGTCAAATAGCAGTTATCACGTATCAGGAAATGTTGAGATTCGACACAATCAAAGAGATTATCCTTCACTAAATCAAAAGTGATTTGATTTTGTAAACAAAACTAAAAGCTTCGAGTTTCCCTTTCAAAGTATATTCTCTCTTATCTTCCAAGAAAATATATTACAAAATAATATGCAACGTACTTACATCGTACTTTCTCTTATTAAAATAATGATTTTTGAATAAATATCTCTTAAATAATTAAGTATATAGCTAAGGATTTTGTCAATCATTTCATTCAGATAATCAACGAAGAAAATATTGCTTAAGAAAATAAGATTACCATATCAATAAAGATAGAAATATTTTAAACATTGTTGAGAAAAGGAAATTTATAGCAAGTATCTTTGACAATATCCTTGAACATCTTAAAAGATTTTTATTTTATTTTATTTTATTTTATCATCTTAAAGTGATATGATAACTCGATAAAAGTTGCGGAAGCAAAGTATTTTGCCTGCGATTCAAATACTCTTTCTAACTGGAATATTAACGTCAATTGATGTCATTGAATTTGTATAATACTACTTCATTTTGCTTGCGACGAGATAATCAGAGACTCGAAACTGAGCGATGCAGAAATTTTAGAGAAGAATGTAGCCATAATACGTGGCTATAATAATATAATAAAAAAAGAATCTATTTACTCTGACAACTTTATAACAGATATTAAATTTTCGAATTTATAGAATACAACAATCAAATCCTATCAAATTAGATACTTTCATAAGTTTTTCTTGAATTTTTCTTGAATTTTAAATTAAAACAGAATCGATTTATGTTTCTATTAGAATAATATTAATAATATTAGTAATTAATAGATTAGAATAATATTAATAATATTAATAATTAATGATTAGAATAATATTAATAATATTAATAATTAATGATTAGAATAATATTAATAATATTAGTAATTAATATGTAATATTAACAATTAATATAATAACAGCCAATTATTTTATTTTGAAAATTAGAATGTTGAATATTGCATTATTGCGATAAACGCAATTTTCTTTATATACATAGAAAAAAGAAACGTATATATTTCTTCTATTTTAAGAATTAATCATAAATAAATACTTTAATATTATCTGTCGCGAATTAATATTTCACTATTGTCTATGAAGTCTATTGTCTAATATCTGCTCATTAAAAGCAAAAGGCTATAATATTCTTTTTTCTTCACTTCAAACAATATTTTTCTTTTTTATCAGCCCATTATACTGCAGGAATAATGCATTATACTTTATATGAATCTCTCAAATATAACCTGAATTATTATTGCTCTCGAGTATTTTTTCTCGCCATTATTTTAACAATGGTCGGAAAAATTTTTGACGTTATTGACAGTGCCCTCAATTTTCTCTTTGTGGAAACATTCTACATGAAAGAGAGGTAAAAAAGGATATGAAAAACAATGAAATTGTGAGTAACATAATATTAAAGATTCTACATATGCGTTTTTAAAAGAAAGAAAAGAAATAAAATGCGTTTTTTCCTCTTGTGAAAGTGCATTTTTGCAAGAAAGCGACATACATCTGCGAGGAACAGACTATAATTTATGTCCTCGAGGGATTAAGTTTTTCACCGAGTACCTGAAAACTTTTCAACTAGCTTTTCTATTATTCTGAGAACATTTGGGGAGAATAATAATCCTATTTTTTAAGCTTTTTCTAATATTATTTCTCAGCTACATTTTTGTGTATGTTAAACATTTTTATATGTATATTTCGAGACTTTTCGTTTCGGCGGTTTCTTAGGAGAACGTGACGCTCCCCATTCATGGACGACAAGGTGTGAGCAACGTTCTTTAACTATTGTTAAAGAAAAATGAAAAACAAATGAAAAAAATCACCGTTATCAGTAGTTGGCAATGTTACCGCGATGGCGATGCAGCTATTTTCTATGCCATCGCTCCGGAAAATTGCTCCTTTCGCCGGCCTCCAACGTAATTCTCTCCCAACCAGATGCACGCGATCTCTTCTGCACGCAATAGTTCACATGCAATGTGATCGCATAAAATAGGAAGAGAGAAATAGAATAGAAAAATAGAAAAAAAATCATTATATTGAGCAGTGAAGATTCCTCAATTGCAATATCTATATAAAAGAAAATGAAAATCTTAACTTACAAAAAGCCAAGTTATAAAAACTTCCATTTAAAAATAAATTTTTCGAAGTAATGAATTACCTATAAAGTTGTATTACGTAAAATATTATTATGTTATGTTTTCATTAAATTTTAAATTTTTTAAAGATATAATTTATATTAATATTATCTTAAATATTTTATATTAAAATGTTTGAGATTATTTAATATTTTAATAAAATATAAACTTTTGCTAAAAAGAAAATTCGAAGAAGTAATTGATGCACGAAAAAGATTCGACAAAGATTTTTTATTTCGCGATAGCACAACGTACATAAATTAAAATATAATACACGAGAGAGGCATCCGTTTCGCCAACATATTATCGGCTAGCTTTGTAATTTGCAATGGTTTACGGGATGGTACAGAGTACGATGTTAATTCGATTAAACGAGTTTGTTAACTTTCTTGATAATGAGAATCGTCGCCGTCGAGATCTGAATAACATGAACGATAGAATTCTAAATCCTGGCGAGATTTACGGCTCGGTGAACTGTAAATCTTCTTCGACCTTTTCTCTAAATGCTTAAGTAATGGGATTTTTCCGCTAAAGCTTAAATACGGCTTATCGAAAGTAGATATTCGTAATTCACGCGATACGAATTTTCTGTCAAATACACTTATATTAGTTCCGAATAGAATCAATATAATATTCATCATCTGTATATTTCGTATAGTACATAAAAATAGCACGTTATACTTTTTTTCGTTAAATATTGATTCTCTTATTATTAGAACGTTAAAATGCGGAAGTATTACTTTTATGGAAAAAAATGTAATTTTTTTTCTTTGCGATGAAAAAATTGGCTGAAAAAGAGAGAAATATTGGTCGAGAAATAGAAGAAAATGTCGGAGATCATTCCGTATGTACACACGTGGGCGAGTTTCAATGGCTGTATTTACATCATTACCCATTTTTAAACGTGGGCGGAAAACTGCAAAAACATCACTATTTACTACTACTTACATCATCGAGCGATTGATATACTGGCTCGGTGTTCTAAAGTGAATTTGGTAAACATTCAAGTGAACACATTTTTGAAGATCGAGTTTAAAAATTTGAATTTCTAAGAAGAAAGTTATTACAATAACAATTAATATTTTCTAAAGATGAATATTTGCATTTCTTTATATTCCTCGTGAAATAACGTTCTAGATTTCAGCGAGATGTGTTTTATGGAAACGTGTCATACTGCAATACTTTTGAAATTTAATTAATTTCTTGAAAAGAGACGATCATATCCATTATTTATTTTGTAATCCACGATTTATTATGGAATAAACATATAGAAATGGAAAGAATAGAAATTTAAGAATTTGTAGATAGAAAATTAAAAAAAAAACAAATATCCTATCAATCCTTTTCAAATCGTTTTTTTTTTACGGATAGTTCCGTGATAGTACATGCAATGAAAGGTTTAACGAATTCGACACGTTGGAATCAAACCGGATGTAGGGCTGAAGAACGAAACCGACAAATTCGGTACGGTTTTGAGAATTAATTGAATTTCACGAGAGAGATAGATAATAATGAAATTCCCGAGTTTGTCGCTCGTCAAATCGATATCATTCGACAGCAGCTGTCAGTTTTTGCTATTACAATTATTGACAATCATAATGTTGTACGAGCAATGATAAAATTCTAGAGCGTTCCTCGATAAAGAAAACATAAATGATATAATGCATTGAATTAATTTCTAAGATGGACTAAACAATTTTTTAAACAAACATTAATTTTTTTAAAAATATTGTTCTCCATTTATCAATTAATTATAATTATTTCATTTAAGATTCCATTTAATAATTAATTATAATTAATTACTAGCAAAACTTGACTATATTAAAACGTTACCACGATTTTTTTTAAATTAAATTAGACAAAATAAATACAAACTTCTCCCGAGAAAATTCTATGTGTTTCTGTATAACCGTAACAATAAAGTCTCTCGGCGTCGTTAGGTGCAGTTTCCACCACATTACAGAGTACCTTCACCAAACATATACGTATCCCGCCTTTGTCTCGCGTGTTGCTATCTCTACGCCAGATGATCGTTGTCGCGAGCACTATTGTGCGCTCGAGTGCGAATTTCATGCAAATTGACCTGACATCGACCGTTAAGTATAAATAAATTTTGTCACGTTGCTCGTCATTACCAAAATTTCCATTTTATCGGTGTTATTGTGTCGATGATGTGTTACCTCATGCATATCATAAATTTTAGATTCATAAACATCCCTGAACGTTTAACTGCGAGAGGACTAACTTGGGACTTCGAAGCTTTACATCGATGATTTTTGTCGAAAGATAAATTCTCAAAGAATATGCCGATAGTATTTTAAAATAAAATTCATACAATTTCTGCAAATAATCTGTCAAAAAAAAAATTTAGTCTCTTAAAAGAATAATTATATCTACACTAAATGATCCTAAATGTAACAATGATAAAGAAGATGATCGATGGATTTACTTATTGAAGGATATTTAAAGTTTCAAAAGTTGGGTAACATGTTGCATATATTAATCTCTCGAACACAATACGTGCTGTCAATTGCATACACTATCATATCAAAATGCTACTTAATATAAACCTTATAGTAAACTACAATATATAAATTTCTACGCCAAGAACTACGAAATCGTTATTGTACAATTAATAATCCGCTGCTACTCGAGATCTTCTTCAACATTTCCCAAAGAAATACGAGAGACTCGAGGAGAGTATTTTTGTCAGTAAAGATTACATGATATCGATCTTCGTGTGGCCTTATCTTTGAAAGAATCTTCGTTATGTCATTTCGCAAAAAATGAACGAGATCTATACGATATCACGAATCTATTATATATTAAAATCTACCGATTTCGACAAGAGAAACGGACAAGTAAATGGAACTGTTTGCGAATGTCAAATTCCTTTTATCTCTTGCTCGATACAAGAGACAAAAAGATTAATTGAATATAATATTATAATATAAAAGGCTGAAAAAGATAGATTAAAAATACGATCCCGTGTGCAATGCTAATTTTCAAAATTTATGAAGACTATACAATATTACTATATTACTTTTTTTCGGTAAAAATTCGCAAGATATAAAATTAGATTATCGTTCAGTTTCTCGTGAAAATCTCTCCGCTCATGCTGACGGTTTCAAAAAAGACATAAACGACATGCACAAGTCGAATTTTCAACTTTTCAGATTGCATTTTTAATTAGCACATTCTCTTAACGTTTTAGTGCAAGAATCGCATTCTCACATCGAAATCGGTATGTATTATAAAACTCTAAAGCTATACAAGATAATTATAAGAAGATTCAACTTTGTTGAGTATCGTCATAGACATGTAAATAGATTAACAAATAGATAAATAGATATACAAGTAAAATGCAAGTTAAAATTGAATCGGAATCCTATTGAATATAACAATTGTACGACAATACTCCGGGATTTGCAATGTCAATTAATATCAATATATCAGAGCAAATTGACGCGGCAAACCCGCCTACCAATGATCTGTCGACATTTCAAGCAGCAAGAGTTGCAGACCAAGCATAAATCGAAATTGCTCTTGTCGACTTAATAGTACCAGTGAAACTGAATCAATCCTAGATCTAAGTAAAGATCTAAATTACATGCACAATTTGAACCATAAATAGTTGTCAAATGATCGTAAATTAATTTTCAAAGATCAACATTTGATTGTGAGATGCTTGATCGTAATTTAGATAGATTACTATCCAACGTATTTTAGCGACGAAGTTTAATTAAATTACGGAAAATTCCACTCAGCCGAAAGTTCTTCCCGAGAGAAAGAATATCGCCGGTGCCCTTCTAGATGTCGAAACTCCTTTCAATTGCTCGTGATTTCTCCCGCGACATGAAGAATCTCAAGTTCTTCGGACTAACGGTGGCATAACGTTGCGTACAAGGCTCTTTCTGCACGTTATTGTGCATTATAGATAAGAAATTCGTGCTGAAGTTGCGAGGAACATTATGGACCGGTATCCGCTGAGGAACGAGCCCATCGAGTGCCGATGTTGACTTGTACAAACGTGATCTGAATGAATCCATATACATACATATATTTATTACATATTTTAAAGTAATCGATTGTGTTTCAAACATATTGTAAATTTTTTTTATGTAAAAACTATTATTTATTATTTTTATATGTAACAGAATAAAAAAGGAAAATTAAAATAAAATTTTTTTTTTCATTAGTTTTCTATTTAGGGTATATATTTGTATATTACGTTATTGTATGTTAATATATATATATAATTGGTATTTGTGCATTATTAGTGTTATAAATAACAAATTATTATTAATATTAATTAATTATTAATAATAATATTATTTATTAATAATATCATTGTATATTATTATAATTACCTCGACAGATCGCAGTTGTTGTTTGAAGATGAAGCTAACCATTCGGACATCCTGGAGTACGAGATGTTAAGATCAGCTTGAGACACAGGCGAAAGTTCCAACTCACGCATATTAGATTCACGTTCCTTCGCGTGTTTCATCTCTTTTTCCTTCTCTGTTGATTCCTTCTCCGCTTTTTGATCTAGCTTTGTCTCCGCAACGAAGGGATGTTTAGGGATCCCATTTTGGATTAAATAAGGGTGTTTAGGAAGAGGCGGGTATCCGCAGGAAATCTTCAATTTCGAAGAACTCGCGAGCATCGTGTTCGTTAACGAAGATTCAACGTTCTGGCGATTCTCTTCACAGGATGTGCGATGCAAGGCCCAGGGAGTCGAATCGGAAGGCTGGGAATCGCTTGTGAATTTTTCGCGAATTTTCACTTCGGTCAAGACCATGCGAGACTTCTTTGTCCAAGTTTCGCCATTGACGCAAGTGTTTTTAGCGCGGCCGAAGGTTTCGAAGGTCGGCGACTTTTCGGGATCGGAGCGCCAGGACTTCTGCGAGGAAGAGGACGATGAAGACAGAAACCGTTCGATGAATCCCGAATCGGAAGTACGTTCATTCGATTGCTTCTCCGTCGATTTTTTCCAGACTTTCTTGTAGTTCAATAATTTAGTACTGAATGTCGACTTTAGCAACTTCTTTAGCGACAGCTTCTCGCCCAGCGCTGAAATCCACGTATTGCAGGTATCATTATCGATCTTGATCGGCCG
This sequence comes from Cephalotes varians, assembly GCA_037157785.1. Lineage (NCBI taxonomy): Eukaryota > Metazoa > Arthropoda > Insecta > Hymenoptera > Formicidae > Cephalotes > Cephalotes varians. Next base: position 406,103 of record JANQDE010000098.1, on the reverse strand, counting down.
GTCTTCATTCAGCGAAGCATCGATTGGCGGTGGCTTCCGATCGAAGTTAGATGACGATCTTGGAACTGGTTTGGAATGCTGAAGATTCTCTCGGTTCTTCGAAATATCTTTGGAAGATATAACAGTTACGTTTTGAAAAGATGAATCCAACAGCCGACTATTGTTGCCACTGTTTACGCTTAATTTGTGCGACGATTCTGAAGAGGATCTCAACGATGACAACGAAGTCGAGGAGAGTTCGAGCCATTGTTTGTTCTTGAAATCGAATAAATCGGCTTGTAAATTTCTGTAACTGTTATTGCTGCTCGTTGAGTCACAAGAGCGTGTCAAGATATCGTCAAGAGGATCCTCGCAGTCCAAATCTTTATCATCCAAAGGACTGGAGCAAATCATTAATTTATTCTTCATCGGTTTATCCTCCAATTTTTCATCTTCCTTTTTCAGATTCCATGTTTCACTCGGACTGGATTGTACATTTATCAACTCGTCCATGGAGCTATACATGTTGATTTTAGGAGAGGATCTCGGCCATATCTTCGAAATTGGTTTTTTATTGCTCTCCGAACGATACCGATTAAGAATCACAAAATCATCTTCGACTTCGCGTGCCTCGAACGAAGTTAAAAAGATCTTGGATTTTTTGTTAAAGTTGTTCTGATTTTGCGAGTTAGGCGCATCGTGTATTGCGAGACTCGAACCGTTCTTCTCTACATTCTTCCGATTCTGGGCAATATCAAAAGTACTAGAGAAACCAGATCTTTCCTGCTGACTATTCTCGGTAGACGCTCTTACACTTGATTCGTAAACTTCAACGATCTTCTTGACGAAGTTACCGTTGCTCGAAATTGACGATTTCGATGCGGTATCCCGGTAGTTGGCCAACTTCGAGCAGAAACCAGTCTCGAATTCCCGGATCAAGATCTCCATGTTCGGCATATTCTTCGGTATGTTTGGCAGCACACGAACTCCGTTGACGGGCATATTGATGGCGATTAAAACTACAGTGAAGCTCGTTTTTGGACAAAAACAATCCACGTATCCAATTCAATTTGCGTTTCCTTGACTTATCAGTACGGAACTACGAAGACAGACGCAAAAATTTTGTATAAATTTTCGTTAATTAGAATTAATCAGCAAAAATACTTAATGTCAAATTTAAAAATGATTTTTTCTTAATCTTTTTTTAAAAAATATATCAATGAGTATAAAATAACTTTTATTATGTTTTATTTTTCTTATAATACTGACATTAAATATGTTTACATAGTTATTTACATAGTAAACATCTAAAATCTATTTTTTCTTTTCTTGCTTTTAAAACTTTTATCTTTCTTTTCATTCAAATGAACTTCAATAGAATTTTAACTTCAGAAATAGGTAACGATATTATCTAATTGGCCTTATCTACTAACTATCCCTTAAAACTATTTAAGGGTGAAATATTAAACTTCGAAAATATTAAAATTCGCAAAAATTTGCAATGTATAAATCTAATTTTTAATAGAGTATCTATAAAACATGAAAAAATTTGTTTAATGCTAGCATGGGAAAATATATTTATATTTGATTAAAATAACTGTTTGTGAAAAATTTTTTTAAATGTGATTTTTATTACATTATCATATTTTTCTTGCTTATATAGTTACACTTTCAATAAATAAATATTATCTATCTGCGTATATAGAGTACATTCTTTCTTACAAAATTTAACAAGTTATTTGATGCAAATACACTCATGCTCTGTTTAATGCACATTGGATCTCTTTATTATGAAACATAAAGTAATATTCAATGATGCCTTTTTATCTCGAAATCTAATATCTTTCGAATGTTTGTCAACGTGTTAAATAACTAATTAGAGCGTCGACAGAGAACGATTATTCATGCTAATCGAAAGCATCTGTTTTTCTTGAAGCGTTCCGTTTTGTCCATCAATTCGCTCGATTCTAATCCATTGCAGCGGTGATTACGCGATCCGATGTACTTATTTTCGAGACGGCTGAGGCTTCGTAATGGCAATCAGCTGCACGTGTTATCGCTTTTATGGATATAATAACATGATATAAAACAGAAACGATACAAGATTGAGAATTTCAGAATACATTAAAAAATGGAAGACAATAATAATCAATCATATCAATATAAATATATATTTCAGTATTTTTTTTTTAGATTCTTTCTAAAATTCTCTTCTTTTTTAGATTCTAATTTTCGCCATTATTCCGCTTTTTATTTTATTATGATTATAGTAACAATATTTTGTATACCTTATAATAAATACGGCAACTACGATACAAAAGCCAATGTTATAATTTCAATTAAAAATGATTTTCTATCAATTTTATGTGACGAATTTTCATTAAATTACTTAATCAATTACTCTTCAAAGAAGATATTAGAAATATTGAAGAAATATGTCAATTAATTTTTTTATCTCAGATTATATTTTTCACCACTCTGTTTTATTTTTTATATTATAATAGTTATTTCCAAAATTTATGGTAAGGTTTCATACTAATATATTGATAAAAACAATTATAATGCAGCGATATATATATTGTAACTACAACAATTATGTAATTAATTTCAAATATAATAATTTAATATAATATAAATTTATATTATATTTAATATAATAAAAATTTTATATTATATTTATATTACATTTAATATAATATAAATTTTATGTGATGTTTTTTTATTTTGTTCTGTTCTCACATTCCGAATTTTTGCTTTTACGTTGTTTGTGTATCCAACTTTTCCGGTGTCAGTAACAAAAGTATTGATTTCGACGCACAATCTCGTTATAGTGATAAAAGTCAAGCGATAAATTGACTCTCGACTGACGATGCCGTCAGTTGAAGCGGCGACGAAGAATTAAAGAGCAAAATGAGAAAAACGTAAATTGTCATCAAACAATTGTGATTGATCCATACACATATTTTTGCATGAAATTAATTGTTCATAATATTTCAGTCTGCTTTCTAATAATCTTTCCGCTTGATTTGATATATTTTATTCATAATTCAGCAAAGAGCGTTCGTATTCTGTCATAAGCTTTTCAACATTCTATATTAATTGTTAATTAATATTAACTTCTTGAAATTAATATTTGTTATAAAATTAAGTTTAAAAATTAATTATTAATTCAAATTAATAACTAATAATACAATAGATATAATACAATATAATATATAAGATACTGCTATCCTGAATTCGAATGGAATTCATCAAACTTGTGGGAGAGAAGATTGAAACCTCATCAAAATCCTCATTTTACGGTCGTGATAAAAAAAATAAGACACCGGTTCCTTCTTTCTTTAGGATCAAATTTTTACTGAAAGATTTGAAGGATTTAATATTGTCCGCTAAAGTGCAAAATAACTCGAATCCCGAATATGATTAATTATTTCCTTTTGAAGGCGCTCCCAGATTCAGGTCTAAGTAAAACTTTTAGAAGTTTTTGTGACTATGACCCGATAAAAATTTTTTCTTATATAAATTATTATTATATAAAACAGCGAAGTTTTGAACGAATAAAATTATAAATATTCTAGTAAATTCGCTCCTTTTTTAAATTTTCATCAAGTTGTGTGATACTTAATTGAATCCCAGTATCGAATAAATTACTTAAATATAAAAACAAATAAATTAACTTACTGAAAGTAATCTTGAAAATATATTATTCATAGACAATCTTTTATGAGTTTCCTCTGCTGCATTTTTGTAATTTTCACTAAGTTGATACACTCTCAAACACCAGAATATCAAATAATGTTTTAAATAATGTCCTATTTCCGATCTTAAGATGCTAATACAGCTCTGTGATTAATTTATGACATTTTGAGCCTGTAGATGATTTTAAAGATAACGGTTTTAAAAAATGATATGCGATGATCCAGAAGAGTTGGGCAATAAGTTAGTATCTTACTTCTATAAAAATTAAAATAGAAACAAGGAATTAAGAGAGAAGATCAACGCTCGATTTGGATTTGTTTCTCAAAAGAAGAAGATATTAATCTATTTAGTCAGTCAGTCAGTAGAATTGGTAGAACATAATACAGTGCTTTCGGTGCCGATAGTTTTCGGTGATAAAGATAATGTCGGTGGCAGCAACAGTGAAAGACCAAGAAATTTCATAAGTTCCTGAAAACAAGTAACAAGCGTTACCACCAGTGTTACCAAGAACTGCCGTACTGAGACAAGCACCGAACTGTCTAGACTCTCTTAGCGTTAACCGAAACTCCCTTTACAGGGGAGTAGGACTCCCCTGCTTCCTGTAAAATCATTTAAAATAGTTAAATATAGTGAGACTCAGCTGACTCGAGAACAACAGATTGTCCAACGATTTATTCAACCTCTCCCAGTAAAGAACCAAGACCGCAATAAGTATTAAGTCACATGACTTCTTTTACATTAAGTTATTTTTCTTTTTTTTTTACATTAAGTTCTTCTTTTGCTGTAGATGCAACTAAAATTTAAATAACCTGTTAATTAATTTTAGTGACTGGACGATCGATCCCAGGACTCGAAGTGTCACCAAACGTAACTGGAATCAACGGAACAGACAGACGCGTAAACTTGGAACTGATAAAACTTGGACAGAATAGACATTTAATTTTGCATTCTGCCGTCACTTTCTTTTTTCTTCCCTCTCTTCCGTTTGAAGGATTGATTTCTAGGGTTGCCATTTATCCTCTTTTTTTAGGATATCCGAAGGGGAACTTTCCGAAGAGATAAGCAATATTAATTTTGGCAGTAGAATAAAGCAAAATAATGTTTACGCCAAGTTAAAAAAGCAGGCTTCGGTAATCCCTTATATAGAACTATGAACTCTTGAAAAATTGCCCAATTCACTTCTCTTTTATGCAAAATCCTTCATAAAATACCTCATAAACAAAATTTTTCAGACTTTTTATTATAGTAATCCTTAGGTAGTCGAATGCGAATCATCCATCAGTCGCATGGTTGTTCGCTGTGACGGCGCGCAAGCTATCGTCGACGGGATTAACATATACTTGAAGGATGGTTATGCTTATCGCGAGAAAAGTTTCATTCAGGCGCATATATTTGTGTGCAAGAATAATGCAAGATAATCTTTGATATTGTGCAAAATAAGTTGAATCAGTAATTTACTTCAATAATGCCAATAGATCATTTAAAAATTTTTTATAATTTTATAATTTTTATATAATTTTAATTTTTGTGTAACTTTTTTATATAATGTATTTTTTTAATTCCAGTTCTCCGTTCATATATTCAAATAAGATATTCAAATTAAATAAGTCTTTTACGTCCCAATTTGCCATATTATTCTTCCGATTAAATTTAATTAGAAATTAGAAATTAGAACAAAAACAAAGGTAATTAATAAAAATATAATAAAGAGGGAAAGAGAAATTCAATAATTTGGTAAATGCAATCTTAAATATCGAAAATCAGCAAAAGTATCGATTAAAAATTTCTCTTTTTTTTCTTTTAACAAATGACTTACCAAATTATTAAATATTTTATGAATATTGTAACTAAAAAATGATAACTGAAAAAAAGAAACAGATATTCATGTAAATTTAATTTTCTAAAATTTTCTTCGAAATAAAAATTACAATTTAATATACAATTAGCATTAGAAAAAATAAACATTAAAAAGACACTAGTCAATAAGCTTACTTACATCAGCAGTAAGGACCTCTACCTCTCTTCGGCCGATTAAGATGCATACACGCATCCTAAGACGTGGGGCAAAGATGTTCCGCTCGAGGCTCGGTCGAGAGCACAAACCTCCCTTGCATTGTGAACGACCAATAGAACCCCCAACACTCAGGTCGCCGGTACAAAAAAATTTTCATATAGTTTATATATTAATGAAATATGAAAATTTTGTATTTGATTCATTCTGCAAAATTGAAGTCGTTAATAAATATTTACAATTAAAGTATTTAAAAGAAAAAAAAGACAAAGTTACTTATATTACAAACGTTAAAACTATTTACACAAATTGAGTTTTCGTAATATTTACAGCACCATAATTTTTGAACTGAAAGAATATCAACCAATTATTACATAGCACTAAATGTAAGTTTTGAAAAATTGGAATTCGCGAAAATAAAGACACTCTTGTTAGCAAAGGAACACTCACTTTATTTAACACGATATTTAACGTAAACAAGAACACGTCCATACAAATCGACGGCCCGTCAATAAATCTAATGGCGTCCATTAGATCATTTCACAATGACACAGTTCGTTATCTTGGAAACTTGCTCCGCGATCACTTCACAGCGGTAGCTCGATCCTATTCGCTCAAGTATGAGAGGGGATCGGGAAAGAAGTAGGAAGCTATAGATCAGATTAGTTTGTTTCTTAGATAATGGCGTAAAAGGAAGAAAAAGATTATGAAAGAAAAAGATAAGCATCCTGTAAGAAAAGGGGGAGAAAGACGGGAATTGTGACATTCGGATCTTAACCCGAGGCAATAGATCTGACTTTGTTTAAGTCATCGGATCTGATCGTATCAGAAACCGGAGGGAAAGGAATCAGTGTGCTGGGGAAATTGGAAAATTAGGATATCCAAGAATTGATGGGGATCATAATTGTAATAAAATCGGAAGGATGAGAAGAAATGAGTATTTCTTCTATAAACGGAAACACATTAGAACACGAATAGAGTTCGCGGGAAAAAAAAACGCAAAGGGGCTAACGGGAAAATAAGAGGGAAGGGAAAGAAAGGAGATAGAAGGAGGAGGTGAATCGAGAAATGTCTTTTATTAATAAGAAATAAGGGGAATCGAGTTCTATTAGAAGGGATGTAAGAGCACGTGGAGATAAGGTCAGGTGCAGAAGGTGAATGAGCGGGAGAGGAGCACTTAAACTAGATGGACTAGCAGTGTAATCAGAATTAATTAAATTAAATCATTTGAATTTTCGAATTATGTTAAATATTATTATCTGGCGGAACTATCACGGAAGTAGTGTTCAAAAACTTGAACCAGAAAGCGCGAGTTCCTCAATTTTTTCATCTCACATCGGCTATGTTTCAGAAAAGTTCGGTTGCTAATATTTGTAGCGGGTAATCCGAGAGGATGTGGATCGACTGAGATTTCTCGACCAGACTGAGATTTCTGTGAATGTAAGTGAAATAACAGCTTTAGAATGTCCGGAACTTATGCACAATTTATCACTTGAATATACGCCCGAAACTTAAAAAAGCTCACTGTATCGTAGTGGGATCAAGATAAAAAAAAAACGAGAGTCATGTTGCGATTTATATAAGAATCTTTTCTTTCTTGTAGGATGTCAAGTCAATAGATTAAGATTTTGCTTAATGGGATCTTTTCTGGAGATACAATTTTTACTTTCTCAAATTTTCATTAAGTTTGAATCAGTTCTGCCCACTGTCCAAAAGTTTTATTATTGCCTATTTTGGCTTTATTATTGCCTATTGGCAAAGTTGGAAATTGTCCGCTTTGTCTTTCTATCTTAAGGGGCTACGTACACCTAGAAATTTTGAAAAAAAATGTGTTTTTTGTTTTTTGCATATTCGAAAAGAATAACAAATTAATAATATAAATACTGGCTCAAATAACTCAAATTTAAATCACTAAATAACAAAGAAAGAGCCTAGCTAGTTGTTTTTTGCTAATATTTTTATTGTAAATAGCGTGTTTATTAACGTTAATAAAATCAAAACGTTTTCGGGTCCTCAGGTAGCAGTCGTTAAAAATTAAAAATTAAATCATAAACGCAATTACAAAATATAGAAATCATCTGTATTAATTTACATATTTCATTATTGTAGGATTAAAACTTGCTTTTATTTCTGTGTGTACGTCAATCAATATGAGAGCAGATAATTCTACTAGAATGAAAATAATGAAAATTAAATATAAGCGCTTTACTTTAACTCGGTTTTAATGTTTTATATTTTGTGTGGTTTGCTTTCAAACGTAAGTAAATGTATTATTTATCTAAAATGTATTAAACGTTTTATAATAAAACATTATGATGTTTTAAATTGACATATTAAACAACTATCCTGCTTTTTTGGTATATTTGATCCAATAAAACACTCTAATGTTTTATTTTAAAATACTTCATAAAATACTTCATACTTAGATTTGCAGTGTGTGTACAAACATTTTGCAATTCTATAAAGCCGTAAATTCAAAGATTTTTTAAAATGAAAGAATGTCGTAATTTGTTTCACTTTAGAATCAAATTTTTGATCATTTGATTGTCACGACGACAATCTGAGAGAGGAGAAGCGATATTGCGTGCACTTCGAGTTTCCGCACTTTAGTTTAATCGCGGAAGGCGACAAGCGAGTACGATTGTCTGGTGACGTGCGGTTGTTTGGCCGAAATATGATTGATATTTTTTAATATGAAGAGATATTCTCTTACATTCCCTATAATTCTGTTTCAAATAAACGCTTGTATTCATTTAAAAAAGTGTGCGATATTTATTCCGGTCCACGCGCGCGTGCAGCGGGAAGTGTAACAATATTATAAGAAACTTATGATAACAGCATGATGAACCTGCCTTGATCAGACAACAGTTCAAATCAGATAACAAATAAATATATATTTTTTTATTAAGCACAAACACATCGCTTGGCTTTTATGCTTCTTCTTTTGCATATTTTTTATTTATTCTAAATATATTTATTTTTATATGTAATATTAACACATAGCAGATGAATAATGAAATATCTCGCGTTTCAAATGACGCCGTTAGAGAGACTGTTGACGAGAGCTGTATTTCAAAATTCACTGCCAAATTCCCTTGGGACGGGTATTGCTCCATTTGAAAGCGATTGCTTCGTATATGTGGAGTCCCAGATTCGATCTCGAAGTGTATTCCACACATTTTCTGTTGAAATAATTTTTAATCGTTTAATCTTTCTGGTCCCGCATTTCTGAAATGGAGTTTTTTGGTTTTCAAATTTTCTGCATAATGCGCATAAGATGTCATCTTGATAATGTATATATAGTAGGATGATAATTTTTTTAACTAAAAAGTGTTGTTAAATGTGAATAAAAGTGTTGTTAAAGGGTGGGGCATTTTCTTACGCAGTGCGAGAGAGTTTTTAACGTGACAATGATTTTAAATATTAATAAACCATAAGTAATATAAAAATATTTAATACAAAAAATGGCTGGCTACTAGGTACGGTTAGCAATAAAATGTCTGGCCCGCAATGTGTTAAGATATGTATTTATAACAAGAACAATTACTGTAAAACAGTTTGGTCAAAATCATTTTTCCCTCCCCGGTTCGAAGCCAACCCGTTTTACGATATATCAAAAATATCAAAAAAGTATCAAACCGTTACCAAAAATAAAATTGCTTTTGACCTAAGGCTTTTTTATTTATGATGTGTATTATTAATATCTATATAAATATTGAATGAGTTTTTTTTTAACACCTTATATATCAAAAATATCAAAAAATTAAGCCATTACCAAAAATAAAATTGATGAAAATGCTAGACGACCGTATGTTTTGTTCATTCTAAATTTGTTTATTCTTTTCAACAAAACATGTATATTTATATCAAAAATAATTATTAAATATTTTTTAGATGCTATTGGCATCGCCACCTAACTGACGATAAAAAATTAATTTGTGACTCTATTAATTTAGTTTAGAATTGCGTTGCAAGACAAACAATCGGCGCGCAGTTAAAAATAACTGAAAAATTTGTATCTAAAATGTATACAAAATATGATTGGGCACTTGAGACCCAACCACGACCGTGTATAGGCATTTCTCTGATTTGATTTGATTTATTCGTTACGGTAAGATTTATTATTTATTATTATTGTATATATTTTTTATATTATATATAAAAAAATACCAAATTATTATAATAATTATATACCAAAAATAAATATATAATTATATACCGAAAAAATATCAAGTTGTTACTAAAAATAAAATTAATGAAAATTGTATGTAGTCATGCCCAGAAGATAACTGATAAAGTAAATATGTCAAGTGATCGCTGACCCAACGTGTTCTTCGGAGTAAAACGCTCCTCTCAAGAATTTTCTTGTCAGGTCGTTCCTTCATGCTATCACCGTCAAGTTTCCGACTATTTTAAAATACACACGAATAGAAAACGAATTCTTTGCGATCTCCCGCTACATGTCGGAGAGAAAAATATCTCACACCACTTTCTTGACGCCAAAGTAAAGCATCTAATAGCAAATAGATTCAAATGTTAATCATATAAAGTTTATCGAATAGAAAAAAATAAAACTAGGTAAATCTTAAAAGAAGAAAATCACGAAAAATTAGAAATCGATACGCACGAAATTTAAGCGATACTATCATATACTTTCAGAACGAATTCCAGATTGAACTGTAGGAAATAGGCAGCTATGCGTAATAAATAAGCTTTGGTTACACACACCCGCACCCACACCCACACCCGCATCCACACCCGCATCCACGGGACATATTTATTATTACTTTCTTCAAGAATTCGAAAACGGACTTGTATATGTACATATTTTTTATATACCTATGTAAATTTGTAATTTTTTTAAACATCAAATATTCAAGAAACAGTACTTGTTATATATATATGTGTGTTTCTTAGATTTCTTATGTAACATATCGTTCTCCATTGTTGATATCAACAGAAAATAAAATTGAAATGCAAAATTTGAAAGATGTCTTATATGAATCTATTAAATTAATCTGCGAGCTTGAATCAGAATGTCATGTAGATATCTCTAAAAAAGATTATATTTATATATATATTGTTGCGTCCGCGGAGAAGAGTTGTCGCTTAACTGGGTATTGCACGCGCACTCGCGGGAAATAATTAGACATTTTTAATAAAAATAACTTTAATATAATTCGAACACGGGAAATACAAGTTTCTCTCAGTCACAGACTTTCTCACAAGATCCCATTTTTCACAACGCGCCGCGATGCTTCTTCTCTCTGACTCCTCGTTGCCTGGCAACCGCGTCTCTTCTTTTTAACAGCTCCTTCTGCGAGCGGAATAATTAGGCGTCAATTGGAATTTCTTTCGCGATCGATCAATATTATAGATCGACCGCGTCAGCTGACTCTCTCTCTCTCTCTGAGCATTCAGGGGCACAACAATATATATATATATAATGCATCAAGAATCGTCGCTTTCCCTTTTTAGAGCATAGCCAAAGGTTTCTCACATCCAGGTCAGACAACCCGGAGCCAAGATTGCCGCAAAGCTACTGCTTTTTATTGCTAATCCCAAATGGACCTCTCAGAGAAAAATTCAGAATGCGAAAAAGCCAAATCTTTTTTGGAAAATTTAATTGCGAAAAAAAAGATGTTGAGAGAGTGGTACGAATTTCTTATGTCGCAATTTTTAACTGAGAGTTATTATTCTGCATGACACAAAACATTTTAAAGTTAGCTGAAGTAATTAACGCATCTTTTTTTTTTAGAAGAATAAATATTACTATGATATATTACTCTGATTTATACATTCTACAAAAATTCAATTACAAAATATAAAAATACAACACTGCATACAGCAATCTTTTCTCCTTCCTTCTTTTAAGAGAACGAAAAATATTTTTCGCGCGCGCTTATATTTTCAACTTTTGACACTAAATTTCATTTCTTCTCAATTTGCGCAAAACAAAAGAAACGCAAAACAAAATGTATGAAAAGATGTTTCAATTCAAAACACATCGTGTTATTATATCTGTTAGATAGATACACTACCTCTTGTGTTACACTTTTTCTCTGAATTTGAAAAATCATATGCAAAATTTTGAAAAACGTGCGTTAGATAAGAGTAATATTTCTATGCGACAGTCCTGTCCGAGTTTCTAGAATTCACTACTAACATTAAGATGACTGTAGTTTGCATAGACGATGGTACCATAGCACGAAAAGAACATTGCGCGAAATAATACAAAACTCTACAACGTCGCTGTCAAGTTTTCTCGCAGCAACGGAATAAATCTCGGTGAAATATGCAAAACGGGCTGTACCGCCCCCGACCTAAAAATAACGCGTGATAATTATGCAAAGATACAGTGCTCGCTCTCTTATAGTTAACAGAACCGTATAAACCGCAAAGTTTCACATCACACCGCATCAAAATAGAGAAACTTTGGACGATTAATCTTCGTGAAAGATGCAAAATATGGTTCGTGCTTTAAACAGATCCGTTATTTATAAAATCTCGTTTATGCAAAGATATAAGATGAAATTAATATGCTTAAAAGTTTATATTGAGTAAATAACTATATAAACATCTAGTTCGTTTACCGAAACCAAAAATAATGATGAAGGCGAATAGTATGACAGATATAACTGTTAAGAATAATAATCATAAAATAACCAAAAATAATTTATCAGCATGAATATCAACATTAACATCAATATCGACATCAGTAGATTTGACCAGTATGAAATCTGTGAATGAGAACAAATTACCAGTTGAACAAACCTCAGTTGGAGCAAAGACATTATCTACAATGACACGATACAATCTACGATCTACAATTGCACAACAGAAGAATAAAGGCATGGAATCAAATTACTCCAAAAATATGCTCGAAGAATCACTAAATACTTTAAAAACTGACAAAATGCCACATAACGTTGAAATAGAAAAACGTGTAATTTTAATATTAAAAAATTTAGAGAAAACTTGAGACTTTCAGAGCAGACATACTTGCAAATGAAAATAATGAAGAAAATTTAGTAAAATTGAATCAATTTCAAGAAAAGTGTAAGACTCAATAGATATTGATTTCAGAACAAACTAAACAATTAACGGTTTTAAAAACAAATTTAAAATTGCAAGAGAAGATAATCGAAGATTTGAGGAATGACAAGGAAAAATTACAAGCATTGATTCATAAAATGGATAAAGAACGTAGAATATTGCATAATATTATACAAGAATTAAAAGGCAATATCAGAGTATTCAAATGATCTACCTTTTGTCCGGTTATCGCTTTCATAATAAAAGAGACTTCATTGTGGCGTCAATTTTTTAAATACGTTATTGTGTTAGAATATGTAATCTAATGTGTTCAATAATCAATATTGTATTTAATATGATGTCGCAGCGTTAAGGGATACTATGATAACATATAACGGTTTAGTCTTTTGTCAAAAATTTATTATTCTCTCATAATTAATTATACGACGGTTCACTGATCCACGTTATTATTTAAATATACTAATACTAATATACTAATTGTATTCTCTAAAGTGTTTAAAAGTTTATTTAAACAGAATAATCTAACTATATTATTAGATTGTTTATTACTATCTATAAGTATGGTATCCCATTTTTATTACTTCTATATTATCTATATATATATGTGTTTCGTGTATAAATTTTATCCGTATTCCTTTGTCATCATTAAAGCGAGGCATTCAAGTAAATCCACCTGAATGTTTACCCGATTATTGGATGGTGCGAAGATTAATCGAAATCTCGCGGATAAAATTGCTTCGGATCTTCCGCGATCTCCCAAAGGTCAACAAGGAAAAAGAAACAGAACTTCGGATGTGTTTCATGTTGGTCGAACTTAATTTGAACACGTGGCAATCGCAAATGAAAATTCTCGTACTATAGAATCTACAGAAGAAAATTGCACCTGAAAATACCACTATACTACATAAGAAATTTAAAAAATTGATTAAAAGCTTAACTATTTTTTTAATAATTTGTCCGGTTATCGCTTCTGTGATAAAAGAGACTTCATTGTGGCATCCATTTAAACGTTATTATATTAGAATAAGTAATCCAGTTTAATAATCAATAAATCGATATCGCATTTAATATGATGTTACAGCGTTAAGATGATGCAATGGTAACGTATAACGGAATCAAAGAAATTCTATGACAAAAAAATAATTAATATCGTAAATCCGTTCTCAAAAAATTAAAATATACCTAATAACTTTTACAATGTGATGTTACTAAAAAATATCTCTCAAAATTCCATAAAATAAAATTCTAAATGTTTTCTTCAACGCTTGCCGTTTTAATATATTTAGTACACTTTTAATACACTTAATACATGGAAAAATTGTAGAAACCTTGTAAAAATTGTTATGAGTATCATGCTGGCTGGATGCGATTTAAAACGCTAAAATTCAACTCGGCGATAGAAATTTATTATACGTAATGCTTACATAATTAGTCTTTTCAATCTTTAGATACAGAATATTTATCAAAAGAGATAATTATTCAATAAATATAAATAATCAACATCAATATATCAATAAATGTTGTGGCGATTTCATTCTCATAGGAATGTCAGGAAGCGTAGCAAAATATTCGTGTTAAATTGATAGAGAATTCGTTGAACAGCTGATCGCACAAAAAAAAGTAAACAGGCTCGCGTGACTTATTCGTGACGGTCAAAGCCGAAGAGCGAGACAAATAATAGAAAATAATAGTTAAGATTAAAGAAATGATTTTTATTCTGAAAAATGCATACAGTCGAAGTCAATGCAGCCCCATACTGCGACAGATGTGGGAAACCACATATTATCAGTCGCGGAGGGTCTGCGGTTCGAAAATTAAACAACGAGCAGACGCGGCTATAATATATTATAAATATAATATATTATAAATATAATATATTATAAATATAATATATTATAAATATAATATATTATAAATATAATATATTATAAATAAAATATTTTAGAAGCGTGTGAAAGGATGAGTTTGCTATCACGTATTAGAGTTTAATAATTTAACAGTGCGAGAATAAAAGTTACAGTTGCTCGTCAATAATTAAAGCGTCCAGATGTGTTACATTGTGAGTAATAAATAGTCGTTATAAAATTGCTTTCGGTCACTAACAACTAACACTAAATCTGCATTAATTCCTAAAATATAACTAATCAATAATTATTTATACGTATTAATAACTTATTTTTTAATTATTATTAATTTAATTAATTATCTCTTTTAATATAAAATTATTTAAGATTAATTATCTTTTTTGATATTTTCTTTAAATATCAATAGGAATAAATTTTTTATATATTTTGTATAACATTGAAAGTTACAATATCCAAATAAATGAAGAAGAAAGGGCCAATGACGGTCAAGGCTAGATCTTGGCTGCTCAATAATATATATATAAATTTGAATTTATATATAAATTTTCAAACTTTTTCAGTTTCAAATTGCGCGCCGTACATTTTCGGACTTTCAACACATTCCTAAACCGAAACTCGAAATTATCACAAATAATATTCATAATTAAATATGATGCTAACTTGCATCTTTTAAAATTGAAAGAAATTTATATACAATATCATTTTCAACATCCAACGTAATTCAATAATTTATATATAGATTCCTTTAATATCAATATATCTAAAATGATATATATTGATAGGAGAGAATTGATCTTTTCTAATTCAATTCACACACACACAAAAGCTATAATTATATGATGTTGTTTTTTATATTTGATGCATATATGTTACATCGTTATATTAACTCAACACATTTAAAAAAAATTTTATATATATATATATATATATAACTTAAATAATTCAAAGAAGTATTTTTTTGTTGCTGATATACAATAATACATGTAACATACATGTATGTTAATTGCTATGTGACTGGTTACTTTATGATACTTAATATTATGTATTTAAGATATGTACTGTATTTGCTGGAAAATAACAAAAATAAATAAATTAGAAGTCTATAAACTCGATTCCAATCATCATGCGAACACATAAATTTGTGCGGTTATTTATGATCACTACTTTATATTTTTACGCCAGTTATAACGTTCAATTTATAAATCGCGATAATGAAAGGTACGGATTGACGTACGTGCAATGATAGATGTTACACTACCCAAGAGAGACTCAACTTATATCTTAACTTATATTTATCGACCAAGTTCTGAGCTAAGATTTCCATCGATTTTTATATTCTTAGGAACAACGTAATATTTTTAATACAAAATCATATAAAAATTGCAAATAAAATTGCAATAAAAATTACGGGAAATGGTTACGCCTCTCAAAATTTTTTTGATTCAAAGAATGCTAACTCCAATCAAAAATTTAACATACAAAAATGGAACATTATATTTGGCTTAAAAAATTATTCTGCGTTATTTGAATCAATATTTTCTAAAGCTTTTAAAGCTATAGAAAAAAATCGGTGTTGTGTAGCGTCGCGATCTTAACTTATTTTAAAAAAGGTCAAAACAATACAATTTTGTATAGCCTCGTCAATAGAAAAATTTCTGTGCCGCGGTTATTTTTTTGCCGAGTTCAAGGCTACAAATTAACGAACATTCCCGACGCGTGTATGTAAAATTAGCGAATCTTACTCGCGATTTATTTTTTCGTCACATCCACGGTCGACCGTTGCTGGATTTATTCTCGCTTATTGGCTGCCATCCAGATCTCACAATCCATTTTTCTGTTGCCGTCGCACTTGTTAAAAAGCGCGACGTGGAAAAAATGTACTGTAAATTGGAATCATTTTGTGACTGCAGTACTCCAATAATGACGTTCGAGAAGATAAATTCGGATTCAGAGCACGATAAATATAACCCTGTATTAAATGGAAAGCAAGCGACCGCTGACATTGTTAGCATTGCAATTCAGCTGATTTCGATGTAAACACTAAAATTTGTTCCTTAAACTCTTCGCTGTATGAATCTTCATAAATTTTCTTCACCTCATCTACTTTCATGCAGCATCTCTTGCAAATCAGATTCTGAAGTCATAAAATTGTTCGAAGTCAATTCTCTTCGTAAAAGAGAAAATCTCTCTAAAATTTTATCTTAATATAATAATACCTTATCAAGAGACACGTCTTTTATGATTTTATCTCTGATAAAGTTTGTTTATTACTAAAATAATTATTTTTTTAATTAATTATTCCTTTATTTATTTTAATAAATACAGACAGATTTAGCTATATATTTGATTTTTTTAAATTACATTACTAATTTTTTATGCCATTAAATTATGCTTATTTTTGTAAAATTTTGTTATTTTTAAACAAAGAAAAATTGTTATTTTTATTTTAATCAATTCTATTTTATTTTTAAAAGTTTTATAATTATCTAGCCTTTAGTTTATGTTTATTACCCTTTGTTTTACGTTCAAGTATTTGTCTTTACCTTTGCGTGCACAACGTGCGCATATTAAATCAATACTAAAAACAACAAATTCCCAGAGGAAATCGCTCACGATGTTTTTTTTTATCCTGAAAGTAAAGTTTTCTGCAGAACTCGTATAATAAATGCAATCGAGAAACTAATTTCTCGAAAATTATGAAGCTTCTGTGAAACTTTTGCACAACTTCATAAAAGTTGGCAAGTTGATGACATTGTTGTGGATACGGAAGGAACTTAACATACGCATGTACTCAAATTCGACACTATTTGACGAATAAAACTTTTAATTTTGTAAATTACTGTCACAATGAATTTCTGGAACTCTGGAGAAACGATGCAATATTTAAAGAATGATAGACAATAATACTGAAAGTATTTCGAGTACTGATCTAATCACTATGATATTAAAGTGAAATCATCATTCTTTTTATTAAAAAAACTTAATAAACATAAATTTTGATGTTTGCTGCTGTCACACGAATCTTGAGAATTTTTTCGGAATGTCTCGTCTAAATTATAGAGACATAATAATTATTATAATCTGAAAAAATTCTGTATTACATTTACTATGTAAAATGCAATATAGATTTCATGCATATTAATTCAGATTATATACACAATGTATCGATTATGTAACGTGATTACTTGCGCGAAGCTTCGCTGAGACAACTAAATGTGATTACGCTACAACAGAGATATTATATTTGCTAAAATTCAATTGGAGAGATGAGAAATACATTACGTCCAATACTATTTCGAAGATAATCGCGTAAGCAATTTGTCATTGAATTTACTTGCTGACAGAAGTCGACGTCTAACAAAAGACATTATATTCGATGATTGACGTGATTTTAAGACGCAATATCATATGTGCGAAAGGAATTTTTACATCTTGTTAACTAAGAACGCATAATATTTTAAAAATATATATAAACTTAATATTGTATGAATGAAATAATTGATGAAAATTAAAGACACATTAAATATCCGAAACGTGAGAAAATCAGACTAAATATATATGATATTTATTAATTTTCAGATAAAGATTTTAGATAAATTTTTAGATTTTCTATCAGAGAGAAGCCTAAATTATTTCAAAAATATAAATATTTTTAGTTGTATACATGTATACACGTACGCATACACATATAAAGTAATAATTATAAATTCATTGTTAAGTTTGTTATGTATCATTATATTTGAACACATACGTTAAAAAATTATAGAATAGATCCGCAAAACCTTTTAATTGGTCGACATTTTATTTAAAAAAATATCCTAACTTAATAAATAAATCTGAATTGTTGGCAATTAAAATTGTTGGTAATTCCGAAACATTCTGTATATAGTAATTTATGATCGTCAAGCGGATGTTTCATTATGAAATGCACCACTATGCAATAGCTGTGTAGACATTGCATTGTCGTCGGCTTCCAAACTGAAACTACTCATCAAACAACTAAACTTTATAATCACAACATGCGGAAAATTTACTCAAGAAAGTGACATTTCATAAATGATACATACATGAATCTCTCGACATCAGAATTCTGTACCATTAGTTAAATTGTATCAGTAAATTAACTTCTTATTTCATACATACGTTGACTTAAAAAATTGTAATTCCAATGTAATTCTAATAAACTAATAAAAAAAAATGTAATCTCTGAAAAGTTTTGCTCTGCAAAAAGAAATCTTAAGGCATCTTAAAATGAAATTCGAGTATTATTAAAACAAATTAAAATTAATATATTTTTCATATTTCATATTTTTAAATAGTTTGAATAAATTGTATTGAGATTGTTATAATTAACTTTGGATTATTCTTAAATTAATTTGTAACTAATTCTTAAATTAATTTGTAACTGACTTCATTATTTTGGAACGACAATATGTCAACGGTAATATTGATGGGCACTTCGTAAACGAATTATTATAAAATTGAATCGTTGTAATTATGATATTGAAATTATTCATCGCGTGACGCCGACTGAGTCTCAGTCGAATTGCGAATTGGAGAACAAATTAAATCGCGCATGCACATAGTAGACTTTAATCTAATCAGAGTGAGCTTGAGGTAACATTCAACTTGGCGAATTTAACAGTTTCGTGCTAGTTATTCCAAACACCTTGTCAGTCTCAATGTTACTTATACTGTGGTGAGAATGTGAGAGTTGCAATCGAACATTACGTTCGATTTCAGTTCTGCTTCAATGTGAATCAAATAATATTGTTCAATCTACTACCTATATTAAACTCCATTTTATATTATTAATTGTTCGATTTTTTCTTACAATTAGACATATCAAAATTATAAAACTAAACAAAAAAGAAATAAGTAAAATAAAATAAAGTAAGATTTTATGAAACTTAATAATAAGATTGTTACTTGATAAATTCAATATAGCTGTTATTTCCTCCCATGATGTATTCTTTTTAGAAGAATCTCTAAAATCTCTATCTTGTTTGTTCCATAAATAAGGAAAGGATCGTACAAGATCTATTAATAATTCATCATCATTTTTATAATTTTCTGATAAATTAATGATGTTAGCATCAAAACTTTTATTATCTTGTATTTTCTTGATTATTATCAAGGAACTGACTTTTATTTAAATATTGGTGATCATTAGACATTTTCTAGGTTAACTATTAGTCAATCATGTGATACTAAACACACACAAGTTATAGAGGGAATAGAATTTCGACAGTGTTTCTCGTCTCAATTCTTTATTCGTTTATTATGAACTGAAGCATTCTCATATATATGTCGGGATTTAATTTCCTATTCCTTATTCCTAATATTCATTCGGCGCTTGACTTTCTCGTAACACCGACGTGTTGTATTTGGTGTACCGCTCGTTTAAGCTGAAGATATGATGTGGCTGTTGGAGAATTGCTCCATATGAGCCTTCTAAAAGTTATCAGTACAAATTACAATAAAAACAATCAGACAACTCAACTTCGTGACAGCCACATCATACTTGAATAACTTATGCGTATTTCTATTGTTTTCTATTGTTACTGAAGATGGCCAAAAAGTTGGCCAAAACGTATACCTATTAAATTAATTTTACTTATTAACAATTTGCGCATTAATTATCGTGTCGATTCCCATCAGCCTTTTCCCCTCTTTGTTTGAATTATCGGGAATCTAGAATTTCCGTATTCCTAATATTTAATTTCTTGTTTCCTATTTCTCTCTATCGTGTCTAAACCCTTAATTTACAGAGTCACGTTATTAGCACATTACTGTAAACTCTAATTAAAATATTTTCTTACTAAGAATCAAAGAACCTTTAGCAAATTCGCTGAATACAATTAACATATCAAATGTAAATTAGCATCATAGATGTAAAATTACGAACATACAAATATAAATTTACACGCGGAATAGAAAATATAAATTTATATGCAGAATAATGCACGTAATTGCATACAATAAGCATGAGCGTAGCATTTTACATACAAAAGCATATTAATGAAAAAATTATTAAAATTATTGAACTCATAAATATGCAACAAAAGGAACATTTGTGATGGCAACTGTTTTATTAACTGTTTTATTTTTCTTTTATAATATTTGTCGTGAATAGCACCAGAATAAAGCGTACGTATAATAAATAAAAATGTCATTTACCATATCCGCGTGTGTAACTTACTGCTGCCAGTAGAATAAATCTGTTTCAAGCCAGACTTGGTAGATACAATTAAAGTGAGACCACTGTGTTCGGTGTAAGAGCGTTTTCGTGCAAAATAAGTGATGCGATGCAACTACGAAGTCACTGCTGAAACTTCGCAATCAATTTATGTTTATTTACGATACTGGTCGCATTGCGGAGCGAGTAAAATAACATACAGATCAATCCAATCCAAAAGACTATTATTCTCTAGTTAAGAACATTCTTCGTCGAATGATCAAATTTTGGAAAATTCATTCAAACTATTTTAAAATTATCAACCTTTCAAACTTAATTTATTTTAATTAACCCCTATATATTTTAATAAATATACAAATGCAAAGTAGTTTTAACTTATAATTTCAAAGGAATAGATTGTTAAGTAAAAGTATGGTATTTATTATTAAATATCTTCTTCAAAACTTATTAATAAAGTCAAATATTTTTTTGTCAAAAAGATATGTCTTTTCTTTAAAAAGCTTATTGAAATTAAAATAATTTTAAGACATTATATATAACATTAAACAATCGATTACGGAAAAAATAATAGTTTTTAAATAAATATTTAACACTTCTTAAAACACTCTTTACATCTTATTCTATATTACTTTTATTGTAAACAGAATTGTAGCTTATTCTTTATATCTTATTCTTAATTCCTTATTCCAATTCCCTGTTCCTTATTCCTTCTATTGTATCTGGACCCTAACTCTATTCCAAAATTTAATTAATGCACACTATAGCAACGTACTACGATTATGCTGCATAGCCATTCACAAAGTTCACAACAGATACAAGGAAGTTAATTCAATCCGCTAATGAAATTAACTAGAGCGATCAAATTGCATTGATTACAGAATTTAATTTATCAGAGTTAATTAATGTAATATTAAACTCCGAATACTAATTGGCACAATGAATTACGATTTAAACTAATTAACCGATTATTCACACTTAGCAATGAAATCTACAGATAATTCAAGAATGTCTTAATCTGATAATTCAGCAATTCTGTTTACTATATCTAGATTATTTAGACCAAGTAATTGCCGGAATGTGTGTGTGCAATTTCTCCTCGCAATCACTATTTGCGATCAAATCATGAAACCTCTTTAAAACTTTTTGCACAAAATAGATAATCCTTAATTTATAATTAATTGCTTCGTTGATCAATGGCGTAAACAACTTGATACACAATTTATAGAATTCCCCGTACATTTAAACACAAAAGTGATAGAATTACAAATAAAATTTAAATGCAGTATATTGTATTTCTGTAATACATTTGGTTTACAATTTTTCATTTAATAGTTTAATGTTTTCTGTGGAAGTTTTCCACAGAAAACATTAAACATTAAACATTAAAGTTTAATTAAACTTCGTTGTTTTTGGCAGAAATGTAGATTTATAAACAAGACTATTAAGCGCCGCTTAATTTTCGATCAAAACAAATATTTCTACGGTCTCGTAATTTATAGCGTACTTACTCTGTGAAAAGGATTACGAGATAAATAATGAGGATAAGAGGGACCAAGTAACACGCTACAAAGATCACTATTTTCTCGCGAAGGTATTTCAACTTCGCACAATCGAATCCATTACGTCCTACTACTGACTCTGAACTTATCGAGAGGGAAAGAATTTGTGATAAAACTCGTGCGGGCATGCTAATCGATTGCTTACTTGCTCGCCGAATGACACACTCGATTTAACCCTGATCGGTTTCTGATAATACTCGACTTATTCGGAATACTCGTCGCATGTTCTGCTAGGTCTGTTTCGTTCCTCGATCAAACTCCATCATAAACAACGAAATCAGAAAATTTCTCGCGTTGAAATAAGAAAAATAAGTCTCAGAAAACTTAAATTCTCAATATATAAATATGTGATTAATACTTTTAATAAATTTCTGAAATTTTGCTGATATTTATTGATACGATTATATTTAATTGTAATACACTTAATTGATAATCAAACAAACATTGTTTGTATTATTAGTATTTATAATAACCTGTCAGTATAAAACTGTCAACTGTAAATCGTTAAATTACCGTAATTACAACACCTTTTCAAAAACTATTTAGAACGTAATTATGGTACAGAACATGTTTATTACATGTTTATTTTGTTCATAAACTGTTTTGCTGTGTCTATCAAAAATTTGATGAAAGGTTTTCGCGTTCAAGTAAATAAAACTGTAGGATGAAAATAATTTCCATACGTAATTAATGGCCGAATGAACTTGCGAAAAAGTTAGTTAAATTTTCTTCCTCCTGCGGCGGAATCCAAGCGTTCTTCGATTTATTCGTTCCATGTAAATTTTAACCGTTATTTCTTAAAGTATAAAATCGTATTATCAAATAAATGAATCCTATTTAAATAAAGCAAATAAAAGATATAAACTAATAATTGTTTTTTGTCCGTTTTTTTATTGATTAAAGAAAATTATCAATTTCACATAAGCATTAAATGCTTGAAGAAATAAAATCAGAATTAAGCGAAGATCTCGAGTCAAACAAGTACAAGAATCCTTTTTAAAATGTAAGATCCACCTATAAATAGTTCATAATTTATAATTTAAATTTATATGAATTTTATATATAGTTAATATATAAAATATATTATATAAAATATATAATAAAATTTTATTTATAGTTTTATGAGATGTATATCTTTCTTTTATATAAATTTGCACATATTTGTATACGTTTTAATTCTTCACATATTTTACGTTATATTATGCGATATAATATAAAAAATGATAAATAGTTCTGTTTAAAACTCGATTGCAAATAGAATCTTTTAAAGGGAACTTAAGCTAATAAAAAAAGCCTGAGGAAATTCCTAAACGAGAGCAATTAGAGAACTTTCGTCGAGACATAACTCATCCGAGTCAAGCGTAACGAGCATTACCCGATGCTCATATTTAGTTATAGCCGGGAAAGTCATTCGGCGAAGAGATAATGACTCCATGCATTCAATGAAGTATTTAACGATGGAACTAACGATGGAACTCACAACCAGCTTGGTATCATTGATATTAAAACCACAGATCGAATCTCAATGGCAGCGACCGTTACAGGATTTGTTGCGAAATTATTCACGTGCGAAATTATTCACGTGCGAAATTATGCACGAGTCGGGAAATCGAGTATTGGTTTCGCTTCGTTATATGTTCCACGAGTCTATCGCACCCAGTCGCGCTATCGCGTTACCTCATCATTGGAAGGCTCCGAGTGGAAAAGGGCAAAGAATTCGCGGGATTGGAGAAAGCTCTCGTTATCATAGAATCTGAGATCGATATTCCCGTGGGCGGGAATGCATAGTACCTCGGAGACGCATCTGTCGTGGCGGTCAATTTCAATACAGTATTCTATTTCTAAATTATCCTCTTGCACATCTTAAGAAAACTCAAGTTTTTATGTGAGAGAAAACATAAATAAACATCTCTCTTTTTGATTTGAAGCCTGAAAAAAATTCGACTGAAAATGAACGATAAAATATCAAGCTTTTTTCTCATTCTCTCTCTCTCTCTCTCTCTCTCTCTCTCTCTCTCTCTCTCTCTCTCTCTCTCTCTCTCTCTCTCTTTCTATCTATCTTTTGCAACATGATGTAAAATGAGATACTGATTTAATGTATGTGTATTATTCAGAGCTGGAATGATTTAAATCAATTGATTAAAATCATTCGCGATTTAAATCAAATGATTTTTTTATCAAAAGATCATTAAATCACGAATTTAATTAAGATTTTAATTGTTAATTTTCATTATGATTTAATTATGCCCAATACTATATTGTGCAGTAATTTTACAAAAGAAAAACGGATATATGAACATGTATGGACATATTTTGTATATAATTATATATTGGTGTCTCCGGGATTGCTATGTACCTCGATTTCTTTGTTTTTTTTTTCGGTTCTTGTTTTTTGAAATTTAGAAATGCGTTAGGAAACAAAAAGACAGTTAGTTTTTATATTTAATTGTATGCGTTCATCTTCGTGAATAAAAAATTATATTATGTATGCAAATTTAAGTATTCAAATATATTCATTAAAAAAATAAGTTTTATTCTATTCATAAAAGTTATTGATAAAAATTAATTTAAAATTAACGATTTTCACTTGACTATATTTTGAATCCTATAGTATTTGAAATCACTGATTATTTACAATAAATTAAAGTTTAGTAAGCTTAGTAAAAAAAACATGTTTATTATTTTGTAATAAAATTTAATTATTTTCTTACTAAAAATAATCAACTTAAACAAATATAATATATCTAATTTAAATTTAAAAAATCTTTAAATTAAAATATCCGATTTTTCTTATATTTTTTTTTTAATCATGATTTTTTCCAGCCCTGGTGTTATTTATAGTTTACACTACGGAAATAAACTACGTATTAAATTTAAAAAAAAATACGATATTAAATAAAGAAGAGTATGTATTATAATAAGAGCTTATAGAAAAAAAAAAATAATTATAATTACAAATATAACAATATTATTATATTTTTATTATATTATTATATTTTGATACGATTATTATTCAAAGAAAAAAATGTTCAAATTTAAGAGAGATTAATTAAATGATAAAACTTTGAATTTTACTACTATAAAGTAATTTAGAAAGATATTAATTATTAGAGCAATCATTGGAATAATCTTGAAAAAAAGATGAGTTGTGCATTTCAAAATTTGCATGTTTCTCTTTCACATCAAAGACCTTGACAAAAAATAAATTACATTCTCTGGTTACGATATTGAAATGTAATTGATACCACTTTACCAAGAACGCAATAGTGCTATTAAGCTAGGCTTTTATCCCTCCTACTTCTGTTGTTCCTTTTCTGAAAATGGATAAAAGCCAGGGTTGGCTCTAAAGCTACCGACCCAAGCAAACAAATTTCTGATGTACCCTTTTACATACGCATCATCCCTAATGTTCATACAAATTACTTTTTCATGTTTACTGATATTTACATTCTGTATCAATTTCCTGTGGAATCTCCAGCTTTCAGATAAAACGGTTGAAAAACTGAAAAGTCAGTAAAATAAAAAAATTTTTCAACGGTTTAAGCATTTAATTTCGTTACGGATAAATAAATTTTTTTTCGTAAAAAATACTTAATGCATTTCTTAATAATCTTTAAAAAATATAATGTTATTAAAGTGTTTAGAAAAATTGTATCTCAAAGG
Organism: Cephalotes varians; assembly: GCA_037157785.1. Classification (NCBI taxonomy): domain Eukaryota; kingdom Metazoa; phylum Arthropoda; class Insecta; order Hymenoptera; family Formicidae; genus Cephalotes; species Cephalotes varians. The sequence continues at coordinate 380,072 of JANQDE010000098.1, read as the reverse complement.
AGAACAAAAGCAGAATATATGTACAAAGATATACTGGAAAATTAATTTCTTTTTCTCAAACCATTTTACTAAAGCCAGCCCTGTACTAAAACGGTCGTTTCGATTTCACGTGGCGGCACATCTATATAAACATTCATTCGATCATGTCGTTCTATGTAACTGCAGATGGCACAACATTGATGACTCTCATCTGAATAAAATATGACTTAATATCTCTCCATTCTCATCTCCATCTCTCTACAAGCAAGCATACGTGAAAGGCATGTACAAAACATTTCATTTCGATGCCTAACATCCGTCACACATATTCTCCCCCAAAAGTAAATCAAATAGAAAAAAAATATCACCTTAGCCATCAGATATTTTTAAGATTACTGTGAAAAATATTTTTCCAATATGTTTTTTCAATCTCTATATTCATTTTACAATTTGGTCATTCTTATTGAATTAACTTGTAGTCTAAATTTATTTAAACGTTTAACAAATTTAAAAGTGTTATAAAATATCTTGCATGAAATATCAATGTGTAATTACATATATATATATATATAATAATGTATAATCTATCGATACGTATGTAGATATAAAATTGTTTGCATATATGTCTTTTGTATACCTATTGATTTGCATGTTTTATATGCAAAATGAAAATTCGTAATTTAAATGTATACAAGCCACTGTGAAAGCTTTGCATTTTTATATCTTCGAGGACAAAATGAGACATATAACGTTCTTCCTGTACAAAAAAAACCGTTCCCTTTGACATACTCGCGTACATTCCCTGGCTAAGCTTTTGTGCGGTTGTAAAGAAAAAAAAATTCATTTGCGACCTTTTCTTAGATAAAAGAAATCCTCGAGCAGAGGCATAGAAATTAAACCTTGAAACCTTGAAATGGGTATTCAGAGACTGTCATCTTTTAAAAAAAAGCTACAAAAGATTTATCTGTTCGAAAAAAGATAAACACAAAAATATTTAAACAGATATAAAATGTCTCATGTCATTGTAAAAAATTTTTTATTAGATGTTTTTCTCATTGACTTTGTAAAAAAGACAATTATTAAATTCTTTTTTTATTGTTAGAGATATTTTATAATTTAAAATAATTTAATATGTTATAAAATTCAAGCAAAAAGTAAATTTTTGATAGTGAATTTAATAATTTAATACCTTTCTCTCTATTGCAGATGATAAAAACAATCTAAATAATATAATTCTCTCTTTATATGTTCTTTTATATGTATATATAAATATATATATATAGTAATATCTATAAATATAATAATTAATATATATATCAAATAATAAGTAAGTTAAAACGTTCGGACATCAAGAATATATGTAATTACTTGTAATAGATCATATTATATTAATATTGCGCTCTAAGAACTGCATTGTCATTGCTCTCATTAATCCGTTAATTTATTTATTATTATATTTGTTAATAAGTTTTTTTCGAACAGATAAATCTTTTGTGGCTTTTTTTTAAAAGATATGACAATCTCTGAATATCTATGTGTATATATATATATATATATATATATAGAAAGAGAGAATTTTATAGAGATTTTTATAAATGAATAAAGTTAAATACGGCTTGTATTATGCAAAGCAATGAGTAATAAGAAGATCAATGAACAAGCATTAAATGGTTGTCATATAAGATCAAAAGTTTATTAATATAACAATGATAGAAAATTTGAAGACAAAAAGACGTTTCGACTTCGGAGTCTTCTTCAGTATAATATATTAAGTATAAGTATAAAAAGAGAATAAATATATTCTTATATATATCTTTATATTTTATTGTCAATACTGTTATAATCTATGTAGCAACGTCCAAAAAAGACTTTATATTTATAATGTTTTCTTCGGAAGACGAAGCGGCAGTAGACGAAAGACATATACGACACGTATGGAAATTGCACGGATAAAGAATGCCATTCTCACTCTAGAAAAATGTGAATGAGCCAAGCGGAAGAATGCGAAGCTTCGCCAAAGAGAAAACATCGAAATACGATTGGTATTCCGAGGCATATATGTATTACGAGTATATCTGCCGTGAAAGAAACATCAATCATATAAAATCTCTTACATAATTTTTTACTGAACCTGTGTGGTAAGGGAATTCCTATAAAGGAGATGGAAGAGCTTGGTTCTTTGAAATATTATGAATTCAAAGGAAGTCAATGACGCTATCGCTATTTCAATTGCACAGTTTTGTATCTATAATTTCTGATATAAAATTTTTTTTATTAACATTTCTAATTAATTTTTCTTATTAATATTAAGTCTTAATATTTCGATATTATATCATATTGAATTTTTCAATCGATATTTCGCAAAATTTTAGTAATTCGGAATCACACCTACTAAACTGTTCAATTTTCTTATATTTCACGTAAAATATTAAAAATAATAAATTAAACAGATTTAAGAGGATGCTGAAATTTGTTTATTTGTCTATATTACTGACTAAACATTTTTTTTTTTTTTTTTTTTTTGCTTTCTTCATATAGAATAAAAAAATTCTTCCCCAAAATAAGAGAAAATATCCAAATGACCGGGGAAAATCCTATATATTGCATAAATGCACACGTACATTCAGATCGTATCTTTCTGTTTATTTCTCTTGTAAGCTTCGAAATCATAAATTCAAGGTCTTATATATTATTCAAATATAGGCAAATACTTTTAATTATATACTTAGAACCATTTATTTAATAATTTATATCATACAATGAAATAACATAGGTGATAATTCAAAAACTTTAAAAAATTTTTTTTATATTGTTTTGTATTTATTCGCATTTTTTCTCTTATTTTGGAGAATGATTTTTCATATTTTTCATAAAAGGGAAGCGAAGAAAAGTATGAAATGTACGTCGATCGGTAATACAGATACGACTTCAGCACCCTTTTAAAAACTATTTAACTATTCACATCTCATCAATAAATCTGTCACTATTTGTATTAAACGTACGTTTTGCTTCCATTTGTTTTTATAGTTTTTCAGACGGGTTAAACCGTCTTGCGATCGAAAGAGAAAAAGTCAGATGCTGGTCTACTTATGGATTTCGCTGTTGGCACCCAAATGTCTGGCTTCTGGCTCCGCTTTGGCTGGTCAAGTCGATGATTCACGAAGACGCAGTAAATACGATTCTGCGTACAATCATGTACACAGGGTGTTTCAGTAGATAATAAATAAAGAACCTTCCACCGATTATATTTTATAATGGTCATCTAATAAAATTATTGCAAAATGGACTGATCAATTAATAAAGCTTATTTCTCCTCTGCAAAAATTCAATATAATGAATTTAATCGTAGTAAATATATAAAACATCTTAATTTCTTATTTAATTCAATTTAATTTAAAGGATTCGGGTGTAACGATACTTTCGAATTTAATCATCAATATTTAACGTTGAAAGTTAAAAAATTATAATTTTGCACATGATAATAATGATAACAATAATGTATAAGATTTTTCGCAAAAATTGGCTTTAATTTGACTTCAGTTTAGTTACAAAATCAATATCAGCCGAACACCCCATATATGTTTTGCCCCGATGAGCGGCGATCGATGGCCAAAGTTCATGACTAGAAAAACATTTACGATTTATTGCGCGCGAAAATTGCATGCAACTTTGGCCGCCAAGTATTCTCGAGTTTCCGTTGTCACTGATATGCAAAGTTAAACTTTCGTAAATAATGTATACTGCGGTCGTTGAAATATTGCGTCATGTTAAACTTCGTACACAGACTATCACCGCCTTTGGAAAATTAAATTGCTTATCATCCCAAACTTTTGAATAAATAACTTTTGATGCTTTTTTTAATAAAATACTTTTAAACGCTGTCTCTCTCTCTTTCTCTCTTTCTCTTTATCCTCACAATTAATTTAATAACATTTTTAATAGTAAATGTTTTACTATTAAAACATTTAATAGTAAAATAAATTAAAGCCAATGAACGAATTAAGATCATTTAAAAATCCTTATCGTTTTCAGATTTTGTGCAAATTTAAATTGTGAATTTTAAATATCGCCGATATATTTAACAAAAATTGCTAATAATAACAAATAATAACTGTCACATTTCAAAAATAACAATTTAATTAGAGATATCTTAGTTGTAATTCTATTAACTCCTCCTGTTCTGGTTTACAGAGAACGCAAATTTATTTTTTTAAATTTCCAAACGTATTTCCTGTTAAAATCATCTCAACAAGCAAAGAAGAGAAAATCGAGATCCTTATCGAATACTCGATGAAAAACTTTTACACGATGTGATTGACAGTTTTTCATAATTCGTTATCGATTCAAATTTCTAGTTACGTGCCTTAAATTACAAAGTTTGTCATCGATGAAGCTTAAAAGTCTTGCTATGATGGACGAGTATCAGACTTTTCCCTATCACAATATTTCAATATTATCCTATGGGAAATAAGTTGGCATATGCGGAAAATGTTGAAATCCTCTTAACTTCTTCAACACACACACGCACACGCGCACACGCACACACACACACACACACACACACACACACACACACACACACACACACAAAACATATATATATTATTAAAAAATATATACATTTGAACGATTCACATGATCAGTTTCGTCTTTCAATCAGATTACGTAACTTTATCGTTTACCTTGAAAAATGTATTGTAAAAACTTTTTATACGGAGCCAGCGCAACGAAATTGTGATAACAGCAAAACTTTCTTCAAAAGTACACTAATTATCAGCGTTCTCTAGCAGCGATTGGTTATTTTAAACTAGAAAAAAATAGTTAATTTCATATTTACATAAGACAATAATCCGGATGAGTAATAATTTCAAGCATTTAGATAGCAATAATGTAGCAATAATGTATATAGCTGGTATATGAACAATGTTAACAAACTGAGCAATTATGTTGTATAAAAAATTAACGCAAATTGATAAGAAAGCGAGAAAGAGAGATAAAAAGAGAGAGACAGATTTTAGAAATTTTATTAAAAAATTATGAAAAATAAATTTAAAAGATTTAGAATTCTATATCAGAAAATTAATTAATATCAGCATTTATTTACATCGCATCTTTAAAGAGACTGATTTCACACATATCAATATTTCTTGCGATAAGTATGGACAATGTATATAGTAAGTTTTATTATTGTCAGTGCTTTTGAAAAAACGCAAGTATCCAATTAACCAAATATCGTTTCATCTGTAGAATATCACGAAATCCCATATTACACAATTCATGAAATTTAATATCTTTATATTGACGTTTTCTGGGTAGCACGATATATATTCACACGCTATTTAGGAAAAGCAATTATTTATTTTGTGCCTTGAATCCATCGCTGTCGCAGTGACAGCTCTGAACTAAGAAATTGGAAACTAAGAAAAATGATGCACGAGAATTCTTTTTAAAGATTTGATATAGGGTACTATGAGTAAAAGCTTTCTTGTGATAAGAAATAGAAATTAAGTAAATCATTATAAAATTGATAAAATTAATAGAAATATGTTAAAAGTACTTGTTAATATTCAAGAATAAAGAGAAAATTAAGTTTTGTATCGGTATTGTATTATTTTAACAAATATTTAAGTTTTTTCGAGTTAACAAAAATGAAATTTTTTATTATTTGCTAGATTTTGTCAAAAAATATTATTTTGTGATGTAATTTTAACGTGATTTTAATTAAATTGTACTACTTGATATAATTTATATACAAATATATATTTTTTTTAATATAAAAGGTTTCACATAAATTTTCAGGTAATTTTCCATTTGGTAGCAATCAGTTTCTCCTGTAAATTTTAATTTAATCGCCCAAAAACGAAAAATCGAGTACATATTATCGAGCACTGAGATAACAGTCAAACAAACCAGAGAGCGAGATAAATATTATCACTAGCGTTTTGCAGACCGTATAAAAAAATATACAAGCGATGTGATCCTATTGGAAAGCTCGTGTCGAAAAAAGTCCGCAAAGATAGCAACGTGGCTGAAATTTTAAAATTCGACATTTAGTGATTGAAACGAATGATCGTTGATTTACATGCCGTTACTAAACGAAATATAATTAACACATTCACGAATGCTTTAACAAGCTTCACTTCACCGCAGATTGCTTTTCAAAAGCCGACATCATGCTCGTGTGACTCAAATTGCCCCTAGAGCTCGATGCCATTTTTACAGCTCAGCCGATTTTTACACGATCCTAATATCTAGAAATATCTATAAATTTGATTTCACAATCTTCATTTTTACAATTTCTCTATTTTTATATATATATATATATATATATATGAATTTAAGATTTAAAAATAAATTAAAGATTTAAAGAAATAAACTTTTCAATCGAGCAACATTCAGAAAAGATATAGAAAAAAGAACACACTTGCAAGCAATTGATAGAATATAAATTAGGAATCTATTTAACGAATCAGAAAATATTTTTCTCTAAATGGTATCACAACGCGATGATTATTTCCCGTCTTACTGCCGTTGATTTAAGGCAGTAACTGCGCGTTACTCAGACATCGTTAAAGTAATATTCTGCATCCGCCTTTAGCCCCGACGGATCATTCTTCATCTTCTCGTTTAGCGTGCGAATAGTGCGATCGCGATCGCCAGAATCGTCTGGCCGCATATTTATAGTCGATTCTCGAAGAAAAACTACTGCATTCTGAAAAAACAAACGAGATTTACGGATCCCGAGAATCACGGGCACCAACAACCATTTGACTTGATCATTTAAGAAGCAATGTGAGATGAAAACTTTAATTTTGACAAGTTTGGAAGATGTTCCTGGAAGATGTTTCTCGTTAAAAAGAGTGAACTCACGGCTGCGAGAAATTATTCGAAGAGCTTGTCGTACAGTATCATTTTACACGCTTCGTAAAATCGATTAATTGACGTGTCTAAGCGAACGATATCTATGCAAACGCTGCATCATGCTGTAGTCTCGTGTCCACGTGTTGACACGTGCAATATATACAATGATGTGCGGAAGTTAGAATCAATAGAGAGGATTATATATATACTAGAAATGATCTAATTACTATTATATCTCGTAGACAGTTCGTTCTTTAGTGGACATTGAGTTAATAGCTCAAAACGAACGATTTTGCTAAGGGATCTAAAATTTTGCTGAATATAAATCTGAAAATGATTTTGTTGAACCATAGAAATAATTTTATTGGAATCTTAAAAATAATGAGTAACGCTACAAAAAATTTTGATATTTTAGTAACTAATTTGAGCGTTCTACATAATTATATATTTTGATAGTTCAAAATTACTTTTCTGATCCATATCCAGCTAAAATTTTAGATCTTTCAGCAAAATCGTTCTTTCCGAGATCATATAAGTTCATACAAGAGCTACATAGAGTATAAATTTATAATAAAATTATTTGTTTATTTGCATTAAATTATTTCTTTGCGTACGATAGTTTTTATTAATTTTGTCATATAAAAAAGTTGAAATTTAAACTTCCAATATACGCAGAGTATAATTCAAGAGCTTAGAACTAATTTATTTACCTACATTTTAGCACAATTACTAAGACATATAAATATTAAACAAATGTTGAAAATAATATATTCTATTTAATTATTATTTTGTCGCTGCAAGGCTTATTTTGTAATCTCGTTCCTTGATCTGCATTGGGTGAATCAACAGTTACTTTTCAGTTACTTAACAATAATTCAAAATATGATAAGCTGTAAAATATGATCAGCTTATAACATCATAATATTTTAGTTCCACTCAATAATGAATATATACTTCTCAATCAAGGAAAGTAGAAATTGTCTTCTCTTTTGCTTATCAAGAAATTGTGGAATTATTTGCCTTGATATCGCTGAAGATGGCTTAAAATGAAGTCGAAACTCAATTCAATTTCTTTACGGAGCCAATTATGAAGTAAACTTATGAAGTATACTTTACATTATATTAGTAATAATTATCGCGCCTTTTTTATTCTCATTGCTCTTTCTTTCTTATTTGTTTGTTAAAAATGATAGATTAAAAATGGTAAGAATGAAATCAGATCTTGCTAGATGTAAATAAATGTGGAAGTACTTTTTTCTGATATTCATATGATAATCTTAGAAATGCATGATTGAATATTGCTTATCTTCGCATATTATAGTGTAATTCTTTCAAAGTTACCTCGCGAGACGTAAATCTTCTAACTTGTATACGCTACTTCATTTTGTGCGAGAGAAAATACAATTCTCCGAGCTTCTCTAAGGAATTTGATTGAACCAGCGATGCGAATGACGTTACGCGATTTCGAGCTAGAAAATCTTTCCCCAATATTCGAGAACAGAAGAGACGCGAAAAACCTTCCTTTGTACGTATATGCGTTATCTATTTTCAATTAAACTTTTTAAAGTCAATTACATTCTTCGTATTAATTTTTAAATCAAGATATATAAATAGAAATAAATAGGGATAACTTTGTTTAGATTGTTTAGAACAAGAATAACAGATTTGACTGCGTGGTACATTCGATGTGAATTAAAAATTCGATCATACATTCGACAAATTATAAAAATTCAATCAAAATTGAATCAAATTGAATACTTCCTCTTAATTCCATTTCTATATTCCATTCCATTTGATATTTCCATATACTTCTTATTTATATACTTTTTTCTATATTTCTTATTATAAAATATACATACTACAGTGACAACATCTCTCACGGAGCAAATGATTTGTGCACTGCGATTGTCAGAGTATTTTGATCATTTGGGAATCGGCTATCCACTGGACTCGCTGGGAATCCGTTACAAAATGATGAGTTTTCATCCGTATTGTGACTATACGAACTGGACCGACCAGTGGAAACCGCGTGAATTATGGCCGTCACTTATTCTTCCGTTGCGAAGCTCGATATGAGCAAATACCATCGAGAGATATCGGTTATCTCTTTTTTTCCATGCGTTTGAGGACAAACTTCTTTGCATTTTTAAATTCCGAATATCGATGATCTATTGATTAATAGCGACAATTTTTCAAGAGATTTTTCAAATCACACGTTCTCAGAAATTTCCAGATTTCTCGATCTATCAATTTAGCTATCAATTTAATGTTGTAATGAAAAATAAACTAATAGTTGCATCCCTTTCTGCACTGTCATGATATTTTAGTTTTAATTTTATTATTATAATTTAGTTTTAATTTATAGTTATATTTAATATACAGGGTCCACCACCAAACTAAACAATTTGTTCAAACAAATTTCTATTCGCCAAAATGTAAAAATTACGAAAAAACTTTTTGTACATCACTAGTGGTCCCTTTTAGAGTAAAATTATTCTACATAATCTCTTTTTTTGCTTCGATCCTCATTCTGAAGCACTGGGACGCTCTCTACACGTCCTTGTCCTTGTATTGGCGAATATCGCCTCGATAGTGGCCTGGAAAGATGTCACGTTAGGATGTCTGGACTTGTTGGTCACTCGTTCAATGACGCTCCACACATAGTAATCAATATTCAAATCTGGACTGTTCGGAGGTCAGAAGCAGATTACAGCGAACAACTCTGTTCATCTTGGCAGTCCCGCAGAGCATTTGTCGAACTTTTATCACATAGGATTTGAAGCGTAGATCCTCTTCAGCAATTCGACGCATTGTTGTGTCACTCACACCCAAGATTTTTGCTAATTTCGTCAGAGACAGTTCTGGGTCCTCTAAAATGACCTTTTAAGCCCTTTTGATAATTGCTGGAGTCCTTACCGACTTTTCTTTCGAATGGCTCTTTCTCGTCAGGTTGGCAGAACCTTTTTCGGACGTCTCCAAAGCCAAATATTTAGCCGTAACATCATGTACGGTTAATCTCAGGTATCCGAAGAACCGAATAATTTCAGTCTGCAAACCCAGCGCAAAGACCTTCGATTATTGCCGCTCTTTGGTTATACTTCGCACTCAATTTTATCTGCTCGGACATTTTGAAATTAAGCACGTTACAAACATGTGACTTGCCCGAACGTCAACAACCAAAAGGTTAGTTTACTCCAATACAAAGTAATTCATAGCAAATATTGTTGTAATAAAAAACTAATAATAAAATGGAATGTGTGTGTGCGCGTGTGTGTGCGTATGCGCTCTAATTTAATAATTTTATAATAATAATTGAATAGATTTAGTGTCTCACATACACATACATTTCATATTATTGAATTATTACCGAAAATAGCAACATATGTTACAACCTAATAGCTCTTGCCGTTAACCCATTTACATCCACAATCATTCTCATAACTACATATCTGCCATATACCCTATGTGTCTCTTACTAGACGACACACGAATGATTATTAATAGCACTTCAAATATGATTGATGATGACAAGGACATAAAATTACATCTTGTTTTATGATTTGTCAGATTATGTTGTAGAACATATTGTATTTGCATGCGTTTTTTAATCTGCTTAAAATAATATCACGACAAAAGGCTCAATATAAAATTGTCATTTGCATATAATAAAACCATAAAAAAAAGCAAAACTGTTTATAAAGACACGGAGCTTTGTAAGAGAATCTTTCTTCGCTTTTGCAGCTTGACCCTCTCAAAGGCGAAGGTTTCTAAGCGATACACGATTCGCCAGAGACCTTTTTGTAATTCACCGAAAAATTTTCAAGACGCTCGTCGCATTTCTTCGTAAATGGGAATTCAATGTCGATACAGCGACAGAAAAAGGATCACGATTGGAAAATTCGACTTGTCCATTGTCCAATACCGCCTTTAATCTTTAGATACTTTCACGATAGAAAATACCTTTCTTTCGATATCTAGTTTCATAAACTTCTATAGTCACTTAATTTTTTCCTTACAATAACTATAATAAAAATAGAAATGTATTTGAGAAACATACGGCATTATTGATAACAGAACTAATAATGTAAGAGTTTTTATATTCCTAAAAGTTGGAGTTTGAGTAAAATAATTAAATACGTATGGATGTTTATGCCAATTTTTAAAAATTGGCAATTTTAAAAGTGTATAAAAAATAAAGCGAATTTCCAGAATATCTTTCGACGATCGTAGAATTCTGTAGATGAATCATCTACAGAAAATCGTGTTGCTGGCGACTCGTCGCGCTCGCGTGCAATTTTCTTGCGATTTATATTCAGCAGCCAACAAATGTGATACCCGCGAGTACTTTTAATAACTTTTGGCGCGTAAATCGCAACCGCAATCGCCATTGCAACCGTGTTGCATAACCACATTTAATTATGCATACAGATGAACTACAATGGCAATAAACAATTTAGAGGAGATCTGATTAATCGTGTATTCCGAGAGATGAACATGTGCGTGAATGCAAATTAAAGCGATATAGTGTGGAACCAATCACGAAATATTATTTCGTAATAACAATCGGATAAATCAAAAATAAAAAAAAATAACGAGAATCGCGAGAATTGCGCGGATTGGAGTCAGTTACATTTCCACATTGCAATTAATCAATTTTTACAACTAATTGTACGTATTAATTTCTGTACTACATTGTGTAATCTTCCATATAGTATGTGACTATACTATTTTTGCTCGATAAAACGTATTAAGTGTGATTAAAGTATAAATTACAAGATATATTTCAAATTATAAGCAGAATTAACAGCGCAATGTTTGCAAACCAAAATTTATAGCAAATTTTCTACGCTCGTAATGCATATCAAAGATTACATGAATTATTAAACAAAATTTATTACTTTTATTATTACTTTATTTACTTTAATTTATTTATTAATAATTATATATCTTCTTTTGTTACTTGCTATTATACATAATATTCCAGTATTGTAAGTTCTTATTTTTAGTTTTTTTATTATACAGATTAAATTTGTTCCAATAACATATTCAATATTTCATATATATTTGAAGTCGAAATACTTTTATCGATTACACTGTCCGTAATAACCGATAGTTATTTAACTCTCCTTTTTATACATGGACCACACTGAGATTATCTGAATATTTGCGATATGACAAAAAAGGAGTTTGATTGCGCTACAATTGCATGGATGACCTGGAATTAACAAATTACATCAGCCATCGCATCATATATCTTTATTTTTTTATTTTTTGACAATGACTATTGATTTATATCTTTTAATTCACCTGACATTGTATTGACTTTATAAAAAAGTTATATCATTTTAATTTTTATTTGTATGATATTTCGTTTTATTTATGTATCAAATTGCGACTGAAAAAGACCGAATAAAAAATTGAAACTTGTTCCATTATATTATTAATATGAAATCATTAAATTAAATTTTAGATTATTATCCTAAACATTCTGTGCATTGTTCGTTTTTGATCTTCTTACTGATACATTTATTTATTTATTTTATTGTTAAAATTAACGAGCTAGGTTTTGTTTAGCAAGGAGCTTGTTAATTAATTTAGCTTCCCTGATAATACATCTAAATTTGATCAAAAAGCAAAATTGATTGAAAATTCTATCTCAATTGCTTATCCCCATAACCACCTTGCTTTTCTTAAAGAAGAAGTTGACGCAGCTGCAAGAATTCTCGAAGGTGCAAGTCTAGCACTGATCCCGTCACGAGGGGACCTTGCACTTGGAAAGATATCGCCTGCCAGATATACAAAACCTGAAAAGGCAATATCACTAGGCATAGATATAATGGAACAAGACTCTGTAATAATAGTCATATGTTGGATGCTCAAATGGAGACCAACAATGATTCCCCTTTATGAAGTAGAATTAAACCCCGAAACAGCGCACACGCCTCGCAGGGGCCCAATCAAGCCTAGCAACAGAACATTTGATGGTGTTCCAAGCAATGGTTGGTCTAATGATCCTGACAAAGGAAATAAAGATAACTCAACCGGGGGCAATTAGACTATTTACATTTTATCACTCGTAATAGCATGAAGCTTTGTGAAACCTTTCGAACAGATATTCTCATTTGTTCTTATCTATCTATAAATTCTATAGTTGCAATATCAAATTTTTAATAAATTGGACATCATGGATAGCCATTACATTATTCATATTATGATTACATATAACATTTTTATTCCTTTAATTTTATTCTTTTTTGCTTTTAAACAAAGAATTGATTTTAATTTTTTCATTTTACTTTTGGACTTTCGTGGATTTTATTTACTATACAAAAAAGCGCTATTTAATTTTGCTACTAAATTTTAACTAATTTACTTATAGATCGTAAATTTATTGATATGTATCCAACCTTTGATGTGACTTTTTTGCTATTTTTCTGATTCTTTTTACACTTTTTATTTTAATTTGATGTTCATCTTATTTATTTAATTTATTTAATTTATTGATTTATGTATGGCTAAAGATGACTACTAAATCAAGTCAAAACGTAGCTAATATTTTAACTAATATATGTAATACAAATAAAAATTTTTCTTTTCATCTTTTGTTGCGCTCGTTTAATTTGATCTCTCTTTGTTTTTCCATGTTTAGAAAAAACGAGCAATATTATCATTATTTATTAATTTATCCATTGGACGTTTCAACTAGGATAATTATTAAATAGTATAATTTTGCCTTATTGTATGATATCTGAATTCTAAGGACTAGAAGATTATAGTCTATCGGCAAATCAATGACACAACGCAATTAATCTAGTCTCGTGAACAATACAACAATACCCTACTCATGTAGAATTCCTCGATAATCACTTCCTTGTCGACGTTTACTCAAAACATAATTAATGTTACTACGATAATTAACGATGCAACCTCGTTTCTTTCAAACTGAAAAAAAAGTTGCACAATGGATCACGAAACAAAAACATCGCAAATGCAATTTCATTTATTAAAGTTATTAAAGTTATTAAAGTTAAGAATAAGAGAAATGTAAGAATAATTCTATATTTATATAGCATATATTTAAATTCAGATTTTAATGTAAAAAAATTTTATTATCTCGTTATTAATTTTATATATTTAATATTAATTAATAATCTTGAAGTTTAAATCGCAAAGAATAATACTTTTTTAATCGAAAGACCAAAAAAAATTTTCTTCTCTGATATCTCTTTTATAAATTTTTTTTCTTCTTTCTATTCTTTATTCTATTCTATTCTATTCTCTATATATATTCTATTCTCGAACGAATTTTATAATTTTATAATTTTCAAAGTTCTTTTATGCATTTGTCAGTTCTTTTATCTCATTATGTACTTTCTCGTTTCTATTCAAACAGCGTCGATTATATTTTTACAGAGCTGGATCTACCGAGGAATCGCGTTTTCTATTGAATGGTATATCGATTCCCTACTAATCTATAACCATGAATGACAACACTATCTATTCTGCTGTCCGCTAAAAACGTAGTTCCATCACTAGAATCGATATTATGATAAGGCTAATTTACGAAAAACCCGATAAAAGCGAAGATATTAATCAACGGTTCATATCATACGACACTTTCGAAATATATGTGTATTTGTGTACTTTCTACCCTCACGTCTATATCACTTTTACATTTTTTTTTTATACGATATATCGTAAAATGATTCACGATAAATACTGGAACGGGATCTGTAACATCTAACGATCAACAACTTATCGCGCACGATCCGTTCTGAGGTTTATCACGATTGCTCACAGGATACGCCGTGATAAATCACAGCCCGAATTAACCATAGAAATTGTGATGGCTCTTCCGGCCCAATGGAGGTTCGGACTTTATTTTGATTTACGCGCGGATAAATTCGTGGTTAGTGATGCCGTGTAAAGGTAATCGTTGCCTTGTGCCCTCAAGAAGATTGTCTATCATATTGATGGATACGAAAAAGAGAGAGAAAAAAGAGAAATCTATTTGTTATTCTGGGTCAAACCTCCCTTAGAATAAGTATAAACGTACGCGTTCAGAGAAGAATCTAAAATCTAAACCATTACTTTATCATTTTGTGTCAAATAATACATGTGTTTTTATACATAAAATATCTTCGGTAAAATTCTAGGACTACACTATGTTTAGAGCAATTCTACTGCATTAGTTTAGTCCAAAAAATAAAAATAATATATAATAAGAAAAATAAAACATTGAAACTTATTAATTCATTTATTATTTCATGCAATTTTGTATTTATTTTTTAATAAAAAAAAGATTTGAGTTAATGGATGAAGATTTCAGTTTGCGCAAGTTGAAATTTAAAGAAAAAGAAAAAATCAAAACTAGAAGAATGAGATATTGAGGAGATTGGAGGGAGGGGGAAGAGATATCGTTTCGATACATCTTCATCTGACATATAAATAAAGAATGAGAAGACAGGAAGAAAAAAAGGCAACAGGAAGAAATTGGACTAATCATAAAAGGGATACGTTGAAACGAGATATCTTGGAGCGTATAATAAACTCCCACAAGTGGAAATACGTGCGAACAAAAATACGAGCACATGACGTCAAAAAATGCCAGAGAGAAAAATACAGGAGTATGTGACACCAAAAAAAGAAAGAAACGAACAAACAAAAATTCGAGTAGGAAATAGTATCGTAAAGGGCAAGTTAAAAATAACGGTAAAAATATTTTTAAAAAATATAAAATGTTTGTAACTAAACGATGTTACAATTCTTGTAAATTCTTTGCATATTTAAATATTTTGAATTTCTTGTAACTCTTATTTTGCGTGATTATAAGAATGCTAAAATCATATTGTGCAAATATATCTTTGTTCTCTACTAAAATACGTACAAATTTATGTCAATTATAATATATATTAATATATATTAATAATTTTCTAATTAATTTGAATAAACAAATATCATTGTATCGTAGATACCTAATTTGATATCGACGAACAATATTAATAGTATGCAATAGGCAATTTAAAAGTAACATAATATATGGATTATAAAACGTAAATCGTGCAATCATCACATAATTAAAAATCGCGCGATTCCGTATAAATATTTACAAGAAATTTAAAGAATTGGATTCATGTTATAAACAAACTAATTCTTCCATAATGCACATTCGTTATAAATATGAGGCCAGCAAGAAAATTAAACATAAATGATGAGATCGGAATCATAGATTGTTGATGTCAAATCAGACTCAAACATGAAGAAAATATATCCGATTCTTGAAATTCTATGGAGATTTCAATTTTTTGTTTCAAGTCGCCCTCAAAATCTGATATTTCTTATGTTTCCCATAGACAAGAAAAAAATGATAAGACCGAGTCTACAATAGAGTCGTAAGTCATAAACTGTAAGAAATTGATCAATTATAGTCGAATGTGAAGAGAATAATAAAATAAAACTGATGATATGATTGGTCAATTTCTTACAACTTATGACTCTATTGTAAAACCAGTCTAAATAAGATCAAGCATGAAACGTAGAATATAAAAAAATCTTTTAAATCAGCTCATCGGCACTTCAGAGATTATCAAAGATAACAGAGAGAGAAAAAAAGAGAGAGAGAGAGAGATCCCTCCGCAGATTGTAAATTTGATTAAAATATAATCTCATCAAAATTTAATCTCCTAGTTCAATCAAAATCCCATCTGACTCATATCATTTTTTTTTACATCAACCTTTCGCTTGATTCTCACACGCGCGCAAAGAATTGAAATAATGCATAGGTATCTCGAATTCAGACGCATATATAACGAGAGAGATATATACGAACGAGAGAGAATATAGCTTTTATTTACGTTCTTCAAGTTTAGAACTATAACGACGCCCGGTTTGGGAACTCCTGATGCCGCATATGAATGGCGCGGAGAATGAGCCAGACGAACGGGCTGGCGAACGTGCGAACCCCACAAACGTAAGAAAGAAAGAAGTGTGCACGCGGGAACAGGGAGTTTCGAAAGCTAAGTCGGAGCTAAATCGCATGATCCCGAAAGGGTGAAAGAGACACGGTGGAATACGAAGCCGAAGATCGAGAGGGAAAGAATCGGAGAGGAGAGGACTAGCACAACGGGACGAGAGTGCGCAGGCGGTACTCACTGCCAGGGTCATTCTCGTCGCACTCGCGACCATTCCATAGCAGCGCGACGCGGGCGACGCGACGCGCCGCGACGCTGCCAATCCTCTTCTACTAGCTAGACGCACTTCAGTGCGCCGCGAGAGCGCTCCGAAACCGCTTGTTGATTTTACGCCTCCCGTTGGAGCCAGCAAGGCCGCGTCGCCGATTATAGTAAAAAGCTTTAGACGGAAAAAGTGCGGGAGTAAGCGGTCAAGAGTTGCGAATAAACGTTACGGAGCAGAACATGCCATAAAATAGGAGAACTTAATATTTAACGATTGGCGAGAAATAGTGCAATAGTTGAGATCCTTTGGCTTCAAATCATCAGTGTTCATCATGTAAACTAAGAAATAATCACCGATAAACTTAATTAATGAGTGTGTAGTCGACGATAAATAATTAATAAGTAAACAATAAATAATAAGAAATAAATATGAATAAAAAAAGATTTTAGCAACATAATTAATTTTTAGCAACAGGATTATTAATATAAATAGTTATGAATAAAATTATTAATAGATGGTTAAAACACAGAAAAAACTCGTAAGAGTAAAAGAGTAATGATCAGATTCAAAATTAATAGATTTAATATGGTTAGCAAACAGTATAGTTAATCAATATGGTCAACATTCTCTGGATAGTTAATTGTCAGTGGTCAAAATTAATACCAGCAAGATTAATAGTGGTTCGAGACTGTTAATGATTGGCAACCATAACTCGAGCTTATATATGTGCGCTTACCGAATTAGCAGTAAATGGAAATTAATTCCAATCACATTAACAATTGTTATTAGAATTATTAATAAAATAAGTAAAGTCTGATGCAACCACAACGTAAATAAGTGCATTAATAAAATCTTGAAAATTTTATTAGATTTACCAGAGACAATAAAAACCAATACGTAATTCTACTTAACGTAAACTCTAATAATAATTATAATTGTTAATTGGATGAAGAACATATCGTGAATCAGTGGCATCAGTGGCATGTGAATCGACACTTGGTAAAGCTATTTTCTCTTTCTTTTCGACGAAGAAATGAGAAATTAATAGACAACTACAAAGATATTCCGGGGATCAAAAAATAATCAATCCAAAATTTTTTCAAAAGAAAGAAAACCTGAGGTTTATCTGAACTGATCAAAGAAGCTTCGCGAGTATAATCTTTCGGAATAACGAGCTTTTTTTTCTTCCTTTTTAAAAAAAATTAAATAATTTATTCGAAGAAACAAGTATATTATTGGATAAGTATCGTAGAGATATCCAAGGCGTACAAAAGACGATCAACCGAGAGTTTTTTCAAGAAATGAAACTAATTTTCCTTAAGACTCCAATAATCCTCGGATTAAGACTTTTCCTTTTTCTCATTAAGATAAATTACACGATACAACAATAAAGAAACAATTAATTAAACAATTAATTAAAAAATGCTCTTCCTTAATAAAGAATTTACTTAAAAAGGAGAGTTTTGAGATCTTTTTGTGTCAAAATCGATCTATTATTAAGTCTTCGATTTAAAATATAGAAACGTAAATCCGCGAATTAATTCAATATAAATTCTAGAAATGAACGACTCACTAAAGTGCGAGAAATAACTGATGAGCGGAATTAAGTGGTACAAATCAGTGATTGGCATGTTTATGGACAATAATGGAGCGCTAAGAAACTTTTTTCGAGGAAAGCAGAGTGATTCATCGATGAGTAAGGACCAGCGATATCTTCGAACGCGGAATTTTCGAGGCGTTCCTCAAATTTTCGAGGGAAATGTATCAGCAGAAGCAAGATATTCGATATATCTCTACTCTTAATAGACAAAGTTATGATTAAATCTAATATTGCGGAAGTGACGCGAAGTACATTTGATTCATGCTACAAACAGACACGCGACTTATGGTGGAGAGAATGCTAGGTGACGCAATGATAAAGTTCGAGTGTCGCATGATTGACGAAGAGACTAACGACAGGTGATTATGCAGGTGAAACTCCCTAATCGAGATCTCGCGAGAGTTCTCGTTCGCCACGGACATGATACTCTATTAATAGTTTCGCGAATAAAATTTCACATTCTATACGAACAGCATGGCAATTTTGTAATCGAGTAACTATCAAATTATCGGTTATAACGAGCAATATTTCGTGATAATCTCTGGCGAAGAAGAGCGATGACATTTTGTTTTTTATAAAAATCTTTTAACAAGATACTTTGTCTCGGTATAATGTTTGATTTGCCAGCGCAATCATTAAAAATATATCGCAAGAATCATTCACAAAAATTATTACAAAACTAAAATTCTACACATTTGCACATATCAGTATAATAATTATCAGTTAGTGAGGTTAAATTTTTTATTAATGGTTATTGAAATTTAAATTATATATTGTTAACAGATTTAAAAAAAATTTAAGCACTTATAGCAATTTGACTATACGATACTTTGAAGCTGATATCAATGCAAATACAATAACAATAGATATGTACATCTAAAATGTCGGTACACAATAACCGAATTCATTTTTCAAACAAGAATCTTTGAGTCGAATTTATCTTCCACAAAAAATAAGAAAACTAACTTCAACATACAAACATTAAATATTTAAGACATATCGTAGATATGTATATTAACTTTGAAAACAATTTATATATAATAAAAATTTATATCTAATTTTGTTTCTTTTATACATAATCCAGTTTATTAAACTCATTTTTCATTAAAAATAGATATGCTTTCTCTGATGAAGTACCATTATAAAGTAGTCAGAAATTTTAATTTAGATATAAACTTTAGAACACATTATGCATCGTCGCTCATAAACCAGGTATTATCCCTTAATTGTATGGTGCATTAGTTCATTGAGACAGAAAATGGCTTCTTCTTATCCGAGGGCTTCATAATAATGCATTATGACGTTCGTATATTATGCTTGGTATCTCAATTTTTATCAAACATATATTATGTATTTATATATTTTATATTTTATAATACGTTATATAATGTAATTTACAAAGAAAATATCTATGAATTTTATGAAAAATCAGAATTTATATTGATACAAGCAATTCATCTCAGATTTCTTTCACGTCTTTCATCTTTCTCGACATATTTGAGTGACAAGGCCGTTTGACCATCAGCTTAACCCTCAAATTAATTCTTAGAGCGCTTAGTCCAAAAAGATGCTTTCTTCTTCTTTTATAAAAATCTCTTGATATTTATCGAAATAACGCAATATTACTTGACGTATATTTTAAATCGGAAAAATTACAAAGTAATCACAAGAAGTCATTTTATAAAAATTATAGTTTCGCAATTCTATTTAAAGAAGAAATTTTTCTGGTATTAAATGTGAAGCAAAATTATATTGAACTCAAACTATTGACAACAAGAAAATTGTTATGTTAAGATGGTAAAACACGCGCGTGTGACTTTGATATTATAAACAAATTACGATTTTATGTAAAGAAATTTTATAATTTTATTTTAAAAAATTATAATTTTATTTAAAGAAATGTTTAAATGAAAGATTGCTGCATTTTTATCGCAATCTCATATTCTATATTAGCGCAACATAAAAAAGCGAAATGTAGAAACTTAATATAACGAAAATTATTATGATGGTACAGAACGAGAAAAATGACACCGATAAAATATAATGTTTTCTTTGAATAAATTTTTCCGTAAAAATACGCGATCGCAAAAATCTGACCTTTGAGATTTATTATGATTTCAAATTACGCAACGTAATGAGGAAGCATTCAGGAAATAAAGTCGAGACTGAATTATGAAGCGACGGAAAAAGTAGTAAAAGTGAACAGAATGACAAATTATTATGATTACAACAAAGAGAATCACGATTTTATATGGGCTTTATAAATCCCGATTGTATCGGCATTGCATAATAAAGCAACGCAAGACAGAGGGAAACGTTGAAGAATAAAGAGAAATAAACATACGATGGAGAATTACTCAAATAACGAAGCATTCGTAGAAATGATATGGTCTTAAATTCATAATCAAAGAACCAGCTATAATCGCTAAAAGGAAATTGTATGTTCTATTTCAAATGTAAGTCGCTTGATTTATAGAGATAAATATGGTTAACTAAATCTAATTTCTTCATCTACAACAATATTTAATTTCAGTTTTAACAAAAATAGTGCAATAATTAAAGTTATATTAAAGAAATACCTAAAATAATTAGGAATAGAGAGATCGAAACTGTAATTGAAGATGATTGATTTTAGTAAAAGTTATAATAAGTTGTAACTTATTAATAAAAGTTGTGACCAGAAGATTATTACAAATATATAATATTTTTTATCGTTAGATCTTTAAATGTGTAATTAACGTTTCTGTAACAAAGTTCTTAATTTTCGATATAAATTTTATTATTTTTCGTTAAAATAAAATTAAATTCGCACTTAATAAGCAAGATTTTCTTAACAAATTCTTTTTTATTATTGGTTTCATTTTTAGAATAACAGTCTAATCTATTGATATTCTGTAGTAATTTAAATCTTTATTAAACCATCGGTCGGAGACTTCTTGTAGAAAAGTTATAAAAAAGCGAGAGTTTAATATATTATAGTTATAAATAATCGAGGAAGATACAACCGAAGGTACGACCTTTAAAGACAGTAATAAAGCAAGATCTCTAAGGATTCATAGCTCATAATGTCTATATCTGCACGTACGGTCCTTTTGGATTATTAACCCTCAGAGATACTAGTTACCATATAGATAGTCAGCTATAATACAAACAAGACCAAAGCATCTATGCAACCGAGATTTACGATCGAATCGATAAACTCAAGTGCACCGGGAACTTTAATTAATTAATGATTTGATTTATGGTTTGGTCAGATCAAAATTCCAAAATTACATCCGTGGAAGATATCCTATAATATCTGCAATGTAATATCTAATTCCTACAATTTTATTAAGAAAAATTTATTTAAGATTGATCACACGAATCTCTCGCATCGTCTAATTATGCATTTATTGAAAGAAATCTACTAATTTTTAATATTGAGCAACTATTATTTCTCTCTCTCTAAAATTTCTTTATAATAAATTTGACTCCAAAGAAAGTCTCTTTTCTTTAAAAAAAAATTTCCAAAGTTCTATTCTATACATGGATAAAAATATAGAAAAATTACACAAGAAAATTATGTCTCAGATTCATACACAGAAAAAAAATTTGTCTTAAATCGCGCGACGACCTTTGGCCGATCCAACTCGAAAAATTGACATAAAAGCGTATCATATTCCTGCAAAATAATTCGATCGCATTTCACTCTCAGGGTTGAATTTTGAACCCCGGTTTTACACGCAATCAAGCCGCTAGATTCACGAAATTACTTTTGCAATATTCTTCTCGCGACGCGCAGAATTAAAGCGGGCGAACGAAAAATCAATCGCGCGACTAATGTATAGTACAAATGAATTCACTCACAAGTGTACCGTTGCAACTAAATATTCTCATATCATAATCTTCCTACAGATTTTAGTCTTGATTTGATTGAATTTGTAATGATGCATAACTTTTTGCTTACATCAATACAAATTCAATCAAATCAAGATTAAAATCTTCCGAAGAAGATTATAACATCATTGTATACGAATATCTAATCTTGATTTAAGACTAATTTTTTTCTGTGTATATTAAATCATTTTCTTTTGATCTCTTCTTTTTAATATATTGTTTAGGAAAATTCTCGTTAAAATCAATTTGAAATTCGTCAGAAAAAATAATCTCTTATATCTCAATGCAAAAAGATGAACCGTATAATAATTCTCTTATAATTTATAATAAATAATAAATAAATAATAAATAAATTTATAATAAATAAATATATTGTTTCTGTGTGTGCATGCATGTTATACTAATGCAAAAAAGAAACATTTTATAAAATCAATTTACGAACTTTTACGTGATAGTATGGATAGGACGTTTTATGCGAAACGCAAAGAAAGAAAACTTACCTCATCACGCTAATCATCCACCGCCATGATCATTCCACGCGCATCGTTCCTTCAAAATTTCATTAACAAACTTAACAAAAGCCGGATCCGTTTTAAACTTCTTAATGGCTAATTAAAGAAGACATGATCGTCACTTTTGTTAAACTGCTATAATTACGTCAACGCTGACGAAATAACTAAATGTAAAACTAGAGCGTACAAGCTTTAATAAATTATCGAGCAAAAATTTAATTTCATCGATACGTTCGTTTTGCAACGAGGAGCGTAATAAAGAATGTACGTAACGGCAAATGACAGTTTGATGAAAATGTCGTTTAATTATCGGAAATACAAATTTTATTCTTTTCGTTATTTATTACTTTAATCAAGCGATACAAAATAAGACGAAAATTATGTAAATCATCGGATATCCAGAATTTAAAATTCTTTAAATTTTGATTTTTACTGGATATTCTCTGATCGCATTAAATTTTAATGACATATACTTTTCGCGAAATTTAAATGTAAATTTGCTCAAACAAGAATTTCCAGTGCGATCACGTGTTGTTTAATTTTTTTTAAATATATCTTCTTTTAAAATAAGAATTTTTTTATGTTGTCACGTTTAATTAAAAATAATGTTTAATTAAACATGTTTTTTAATACAATTTAATTAAAGGAATTTAAAGTAAATATCTGAGGAATAACATTTCAAATACGAATTATTAAGAACAAAATCAATTCACGACTGATCAAATCGCCGATTATTGCGATTGAAAGGTCGCGCGACGCCTTCGGCCGATCCAACCTGGAAAATTAAATTCCTGCGGAATAATTCGATCACTCTCAGGGTTGAATTTTTAACCATGTTTTTACACGCAATCAACCTGCTAGATTCACGAAATTATTTTTGCAATATTCTTCTCGCGACGTGCATAATTAAAGCGGACGAACGAAAAATCATTGGTCACTCGGTCCCTCCAAGATATTGGAAGGATCCTTCGATATCACCACATCTCAAACGCTTCAAGGCGATTCATCATCGCCACTTTTAGCGTCCAAGTTTTGCAACCGTATAGGAAGTCTGATCACACCGGAGAACCCTTAGACGAATGAATGAACTCAGATATTGACAACATAAGATGGACTTTAATAAGGTGAAAGTAGCTCTCGCAATTTCAATTCTCGCTCGGATTTCTTCGCCCGGATTTACCGTTTCATGCTCCTAAGTTTGTCGATATGTTTATCAAAGGAAAAGAACAGTGGCGAAACATTCGTCTGTCAAGCGGAAGACATAGATTCGATTCCTGAATCACACTAAAAGAAATATTAATCCACTCCAAAAAGACGCACAACATTCAACAAAAACATAAATTCAATGTAATACAGCAATATACCGTGATACCGTGTTCCTTACGGGATGGAAACATGTAATAATAATAGATTCGGATATCAAATCTTATCATAAACCATGAAGCTTTGTTCCAGTAAGAACGGAAATTCACAACAAAAAGGAGAAAAGTGATTGTTCGTGATTCTTCATGCTCGACTAATTTGAATGGGTTAATAAGGGTGCTTTCCATTTGATGACGCGAGTCGACACAAATATCATTCTATCTTGTTATTTATTGAATGCCAAGAAAGATAGAACGATGTTTGTGTCGACTTGTGTCATTAAATGGAAGGCACCTTTCGTTTTCTCAGCCCAGACGTTCGTATAGGACTCGAGTCTCATCGAAGTTTCACTTCGTTTTATACATTAAATAAAAATAATATATTGTGAGATATATTGATATTGATCGAATATGGAATGGAGTGGCCAAACGATAAAGCTTTATTATTTATTAATGAAATTGAAAGCTTGTCGATTCTATGGGATTCTTCAGATCCATATTATAAAATTTGTAGAAAAAAGAATGAGACGTGGGAAAAAAATCGCAAATTGGAATACTTCGGTCACATGCTGCGAGGCCCAAAATATGAGCTTCTGCAGGCTATCAAATGCGGGACAAAATCGAGGGGAAAAGAAGGATGAGCCGGAAGAACCTTTCGTGGTTGCGAAATATAAGAGCGTGGTCCGGCTTAAATGTGGAGGAGCTCTTTAGAGTTGTCTCCGATCGTTATAAAGAGCTTATAGATTATATCTTACGCTCGAACTAAAATAAAAAACGAGCCTGAAAAGCTGGAAGAAGAAGAAGAACGAAAAATCAATCGTGCGATTAATGTATAGTACAAATAAATTCACTCACAGGTGTGCCGTTGCGACCGCTGCCATTGTATGCCCGCCGTTGCATCCCCGAACTGTTCCATTGTTCCGAAACATTCGCTCACGCTGACGCATCGATCGCAGGAAAAGCGCAGTTAATTACAATCGTATGCTAATTAGCATTACAATCATGGCGTTTCCCGACGTGATTTGCGCGAATAGAACGCGAGACGGAACCGATCTGCTCGCCGTTTCGCTCGAACGCCCACCGGAAAAACGCGGCTGGCTGCACATTGACACGTCAACGCGATCTCGTCGCTTCGTTTCGCGGTACTTCTGACGTTCATTACACCCGCGATGCGATCGGAACGAGCGAGAGACACGCGAGACGGCAATCAACGATCGCTTCGCGCGACACGCCTCGACGGCGGACGCGCCGCGCGAAAAACTCGCGGCCAACTTCGGGTCGTGGCGCGGCTCCACGCCGCGAATCGACGGCTCGATCGTCGTCGCGTATCGATCCAAAAATCCATCTCACGCACACGATTTCCCGTCACGCGACGCATCCGCACATCCGCGTATCGACTCGCGCGAGGAAATGAGCGGAAGATCTCGGCTTGTTTACGTAATAATCTAATCTCAGTTCCGCTCCGATAATCTCGCGGGATCAGTCATTTTGCGCCTCGCTCGGTGCGTTGATCTCTTTTTTGACTAGCGTTTACTTCACGTCGTTCCGAGTTCCTTCTTTTTCTCTCCCCGTCGAATTTCACGCGAAATGTCGAGTAGAGCGTTTGTTCTCACTGTTCATTAATTGGCACGCGCGATCATATTTAACTGTGTTTTTTTTTCATTGCGTTTCTCTCGTGAACGTGTATGAAACAAACAATGATACAGAACGCAACATCAGGAAGCAATGAGACAGCAACTAGCGGTATATCGTGTGGTGAGTAAATCAATCGCCACATTTACGACCTATGTCCAAATTGCTGTTTATTTAATCTATCTATCTCGTTCACGATAATGCGAAAAATCATTGTCAAAAATGATGGCGCAAATTAATTTATTTGTCGTCTGCCGTAAAGGTTGTTCTATTTTCCCTCATGAGTAGTTGAGCGATCAAATAATCAAAAATTGTTCCAGTAAAAAATTGTTTATATAAAAAAACTATACATATATATAAACATATATATATAAACGTATATGATTATAAACAAAATATGTCCATATATGTTCACATATTCTTTTTTTTTTAGTAAAATTACTATTTGAGAAAAAAAAATAATAATAATAATAATAATGAGAAAACATAAAAAATAATTAAAAAGATAATTTTTGCATTGTTTCTTTCACAAATACCCGAATTTGAAAAAATAAGGAAAATATTGCTCATATAGTTGTATATAATGGTTTATATATAAATTTTGAAACAATAAATCCGCCTTTGACGCGCCGTTTTGAAAATAAAACGCGCATCTGTTTCTTTCCAGCCCGTCCATGTAGATACATGAGTCGAGATATTTTACGAGTAACAAATCGATCTCTCGATAAAAATCGTTTCACGATCGTCCCCCGGAGCGGCATCCACGATTATAAATTCCATCTGTTATAAGACACAAGGGAGACGCCTTTTCTCCCTCCCTTTCCCTCTCTCTCCCTTTTCCTCTCGCGGGTGAAAACCACTTCGCTCCGTTCTTTGCGACATCTCAAAGTCAAAGGGAAGAAGTAAACTGGAGCAAACCCCTTGATGTGTCTTCTGCGGTTAGTAACCATCCGCGAGAACACTGAAAAGATTGTTGAACTACACAAAAGATTGTTAGTCACGAGCTCTTTAAAGGAACTTGAGTCCTTCTTGCTCGAAATCACCTGATAATATGAACTTTTATCTCGATTTTCTAAATAGCGCGATTACAAAGAGGAAAGTTTCGAACACAGACTTCCCGAGTATTGTACTGAATCGCAATCCCCATAAGCTATTTGACTCGCGTTAGTCATAAAATTTGTGGTAAGTTTTTTATCCTTTGTAAAACAAAATAACAAGCGAGAACTAATTAATTATAAAATTGGCTTCTTCTTTCAATTTCCAGTATGGTAATATTAAAAAATATTCTAAGATATACACTTTTAAACATGTATCGCGTAGTATCTCTAGATTCGAGATATTAATTTAAAAATTAGAAATTAATACCTTGAATTTAGAAGTATTACGCAATACATGTAATGATATATTTAATAAATAATATATAAATAATATAATGAATTTATTATATTTATTATATTTATATTTATATATTTATTATAATAATATTATAAATAATATAGTGTATAATAAATAATCGGTTTGTTCATTCTTATAAAAAAAGACGTGTTTCACGGAATTAAAATTTTACAATTATTTCATTAAACTTTAGCGATAAAAACGATAGTGTTCTCCTTGATTATGGCGGACGAGAATTGCTTCTGTAATGTTGTTCAATCAGAAAAACTTTCGATTGCACCATTCACTTTTGAAGAGCTTTCATCGCAATTGCGCAAGTTATTCATTGGGCATTTACCTAATTCGGTCAAATTACTCAGTGAATATCTTTAGCGAATGTTTCAAATAGTTGGAAGGAACACATCCTTGCGAGTCTAAAACCGCAATTTGCTACTGGCAAATTGAAATAGCGTTTATATATACTTCAATTAATTATAGCTAATTCAGTTAAATGCAAAGATAAAAAACGGAATTTACAGAATTATTGCAATTTCATAAAAGCTGATCCAGTTTAAGCAAAAATGATGAGAGACATTGTGAAGACTTTACAATAATAAGAATAATATTATGAATAATGAAACTTAGAATTATGCATCGCCACTACCTTTGTAGAATGTCAGGATGCATAGCTAGAATTCGGAAATGATTTATATAAAAAAGCAACGTCTCGACATTAACAAACAAAGCGACACAGACTTCCGGAGAATTATTTTCCTATTATTGACAGACTATCCCTACTATAATTCGTTCCCTTACTTTCGCTCCCCCTTCCCGTCACACATTCTGATCTCGAAGATATT
Organism: Cephalotes varians; assembly: GCA_037157785.1. Lineage (NCBI taxonomy): Eukaryota > Metazoa > Arthropoda > Insecta > Hymenoptera > Formicidae > Cephalotes > Cephalotes varians. The sequence goes on along the minus strand of JANQDE010000098.1, from coordinate 351,841 downwards.
GGTCTTGTTCATTTGCGCGCGACCATCATTTCGTTCCGTAAGCTGTTAAACTCATAAGTTTTATCAAAGTATTGAGAGTGGAGAGATTTCTGTACGTTATCATTCAACAGATATCCATTTTATTATTTTAGATGTAACTTACATAAATAATGTTATCAATTCTTTAATATCGACAAAAAATTTTTTTTTAAATTGACACAGTTAAATTTATCATAAACTTTCATGACATAGTAATATAAGTTTAAACAAATTGTAATACATCGAAGATAACTTAATGTAAGGTCGAAACGTCTGCTTTTATTGTATGTTTGTTTTAATTATTATTAAAATATTAAGTACGAACATCCGGCTAGAGTTTATTGCTCCATTTAGTTAAAAAGTTTTTGTTTTTGTTTACAAGCCTGGGTTATTTGTGTTGATTAAAAACATAAATTTTAAAATAAATAAATAAAAAATGAATGTACGTGAATTAATTTAATATATTATAATCATTAATTTTACTGAAAAAATATCTTTCCACAAATTGTTTCCAAATTATAAATTAATGTTAAGATGGAACCGATGATGATCCAAATAAGAGTCGAAAACGTTTTGGTTTTATTAATACTATAATAAATACACTATTTACAATAAAAATATTAGCGAAAAACAACAGCTAGGCTCGTAGCTCTTTCTTTGTTATTTAGTGATTTATCATTAAATCATTTGAGCTAATTTATATTACTAATTTGTTAAAATTAAGAAACTGTATAAAAAGAGAAATGGATAATATTTTTATTAACTTAAATAGGCATACGACCTTGAACAAAAAGATTTTGGAATTACATGTTATTAATTTTTACATAATTTATATTAACATATTTCCAACATATTCATTTTATGTCAAATTAACATAATTTGTATGGACTGTTTGGGACACGTAAAATGTGTTAAATTTAATACAAATTTTCTAATAGTGTAATTGAAACTTATTATGAATATTCTGAAAATATAATTTGGGCTTTTGCTGTTAGAAGTTTCTAAGAAGTTTTTCTAAAGTGTCGAAGAGTGTGATCACGAACTCTCACAGTCCGCCGCGATCCTCGTGAGCATCATAATTTAAAAGAAGCTATTCGAACGTCAAAGAAGCAAATTCAAGCGAAAAAGTGCGAGAAAGTATTGGCTTTTTCGTTCGGCTTTTCCTCTTTCTGAATCAAAAAGAATTTAAAAGGATGTTCGTCCGTCATTTCAACGAAGTTAATTTTTTTTTAATATCACGCAAAATTTTTTTAAATTTCCACCATAATAAAAAAAAAAAGGAACTTTTCAATATTTGACAATATAAACGCGATAGTGTTAAAATTAAGTTAAAATTAAATTAATAATTGACCAGACAATTTCCGTAGGTTTGTACACCGGTTAATCTAAATGATGATATCACGTTAATCGAGTAAATGCGTAAATACATTATGTTAAAGCTAATACATAGATATGATTGTGTTGTAATTGCGTTTATGGTTTAATTTTTAACGACTGCCACTGAGGATGACCCGAATAGGAGTCGAAAACGTTTTGGTTTTATTAATATACACTATTTACGTTTTGGTTTTATTAATACACACTATTTACAATAAAAATATTAGCGAAAAATAACCAGCTAAGTTCGTAACTCTTTCTTTGTTATTTAGTGATTTAAATCATTTGAGCCAATATTTATATTATTAATTTGTTAAAATTAAGGAATTGTATAAAAAGAGAAACGAATAATATTTTTATTAGCTTAAATACGACCTTGAACGAAAAGATTTTGGAAAACATGTTCGATGATATGAAAGGCTTAAAGAAACCGATATAATTGTTATTGAGAAACAAAAATGAGAAAAAAATATCTGTACGTCACATATTAGAAGCAACGTACATGTCAATTATAGAGAAAGCAAGCATAAGCATTAAGTTTTACAGTAAAGGAAATGATATAAAATCTTTTCATAAAATTATGTAATAAGGCTAGAGACACAATGAAATTTCTAGAAATGCGAAGAACTAAAGGGCACCATTTTTATTTTAATTGAATATGAAAAATATTTTATTGGTCCTCTGTTGTTTAAAAAGTTATTAAAGAATAGAGCAGAAAGATTTAATTAAATAAGAAACGAAAAAATGAACGAAGTTAATAAAAAACATAAAAACAGAGTCGTAAAATTTGAGCTTTGTAAAAATAGAAATAGCGCTAGACAATAGCACGGTGCAATTAGAACATGAAAATGTTTGAAATTAAAGCGTCAAAATCAATCATTCACATAAAAATGATAAATTAATTAGCCCAAGTGTTACATACAAATTAATTAATATATCAGATTATTTCATGAAAACAGAGGCATCAACAGCTTATATAAAATCAGAGGAAGAAAGCGTAACAACAAATAAAGAATAATTCTTTAATCCTCACGCTATTTATAATCATGCATTATTTCAAATGTTTTAGAATGTAAAAAAAAGATTAATTCGAAATTGTTGCAGTAATTTATGTTCATAATTTAAATTGATCCTATTTCTACATCGAATTTACCTACATACAAATTACAAATATAAATTGCTGTAAATAAACAGTTTCGAATTATTATTTTTTGATTTCTGAAAATTAAACTTTTAATTTGTAATTATTTTTTGGAGAAAGACAATAAAGTGAGAGCTACTTTATTAACAGAGATAATGAATGAAATCACAATTTTAAAGATAACATGAGATAATTCGTTTATTCGAATAAAATCGATATCTCACTCAGAGATGAATCGGCAAATATTGCTGTATAATATTCCAGTTATCGATAATAATTTCTCATGCATGTTGCGTTTATTTTTATATACATACGATGAATATATTCTCGCGCAACGAAATAATTGAATTCCGTCGTCATCGGAATTCCGTGTATCTTGATAGCGTTAATAAATTTTTCATGTTGCCATTTTCAACGTCATCCTACAACGTCATCCTGATAATTTTATCCGTAACAAATGACATGGAAGGTAATTATTTCGATTATATTATTTACAATAGAAAGGATCGATAGAAGAACAAAGGCGGTTTTATCACCGTTTTACATTTCAGTGACAATGCTATTAATGACTTCGTGGGATGTTTTTAGATGCATCGTTGCCAATTTTATCTCTAATTTATACTCAAATACGTTCGATAGTAATATCTCATTAATAATAAAACTTTTTATTGTATTAAATATAAAAAAATGCGAAGATCTTTGAGATAAATAAACAAACTTTTAATTTACAAAATTAAATTTTCTGCAAACGTTATTGAGTAAGTATACAATCGCGATTTACTATTACGATCGTAAGAAAGATTTTTGTTATTTAAATAAGTAGTAAAATGAATGTGATCCATTAATTGTGCTTGGACCATTACTTCTTTCATTGCTTTATTGAGATTTATCGAAGAATCTTGTCGTGTGTCTAATCTAATATGTTCGTCGATCAAAATAAGCAATTGTATATGGCATTGTGATCTCCATTTCTAGGATTTGCGCGATAACTGATTCAATACCATCGTTGCAATGAGATATTCCTTCTCTCGGCAACTGATAAAACTGATCAATTTGACGGAATTAATAATGCACTCCTGATATCGTTAATCAAAGTGAGAAATCTGACGTATACGCGATAATAATAATTTGTGTTTGGCGACGAGTAAGCATGTTCGGTTCTAACACGTTTATCTCTACGTCGATACGCTTGAATTAATATCTTTGGAACTAACGAAGTTACACAGATGCCAATCGTAGATAAATATCTAAATGCGTCATGAACACGAAGGATAATAATGCATTGTTGCAAGTACATGTCATGTATAATTTGATTATCTTTAACTTTAGATAATAACATATATTTAAAAAAAAATATTAACAATGTCGAATAAAATATTTGCAATAAATTCTTTGTAGCATTTTGAGATGCTTATTAGCATCAGTATTATTGTTTGTGCAATTAATTTGTAATATTATGTATTACATAATCCGGCTTCAGCTTAGAACCGCTTATTTTAAGAATGTTTTGATTGTACAATAGATACCAATATAACGAAAATTTTGCGGCGCTATTTTGCTGCAGTTTTATATGAATAACTTTTAAACGAATAAGTGAAAATAAACTATACTTTTGCACAAATATTTATTAGAGTTTTATTAGTACGTGCGTACAAAATTTTGATTTAATTCGTAACTTGTTACTTTTTTATCAAATTTGCAAACAAGTACTACAAAATGTTATAATATTCTTTGTTCATAAAAATATTATTCCATCGATCTTCGTTTATTAAATAAAATATTGTTTTTTATTTCGACAGAATTTATTCTGACTCGGAAAATTGTAAATTAAGAAATTTTAATGAATTAAACATTGAACTATAAATGCAATCAAACTTTATTCTCTAATTAATAGAAAAACTTTACTTTTTACAATTATCTTTTTGTGAGACTTGATCTTTCGAAATATTTAATGTTAAAAATAAACATAATATGATTTATGCTCAAAATTGAAATATCTCGAAATGGGAAACCACAGAGATATTTACTAAAGTATGTGTTCCATAATCGTGCTCGTTTCTCAAAATTATTCAAGAGAAACTAATATATATTATTTACATATTTCATAAATATTCCATGTATATCGATTTTCATAATTCAACTCGTAGTCTCTTTGACTCGCGATAAAACAAGTTTTGCCAGATCATGATAATTACAAAATAGTGCCGGCAAAACGCCGTGACGTGTAGTACCTGCGTACATTAATGCGCATTGTAGTGTGCTGTTAAATTTCGATTATCTCGATCGCCTATCGCACAAAATGTCGAACTCACCGTATTGGATACGCAAGATCATATGCTAGCTTACACAACAATAAAGGAAGTGTCTCTTGATGCGAAATAGGATAATCCTGTTGCAACGGTCCTATTAAAAGTGTCGGCATATACTATATTATGTTTCGTGATTATATTCATCAACCTTCTCCCAGGAATGAATTTCATGGAAATTTAATTTCTTCTTCTCATAAAAAGTGCAAACACATGGATTAAAGTATATGCCTGCAAAAAAATAGCAACTTCTACGTAGCTGCGCGTTCTTCAAATTCATTTTGTTGTCGTATGCGAATTAAAAGCAATTTTGATACTTGTTTTTCTTTTGTTTTTCTTTTTAATTATATTGTGCTTACGTTGCTTAGTGCTCAACGCAATCCGCGATATCGCTTTTCATTTACCAAAAAAGGAATCAAATGCATTCTCGTATTAATGAGATTTATAAATATGCATGTACGCTATATGAATGTAGACAATAGTCTCGCAGTTGACTGACTGTGAACACGAGTCGTAGAATCCAGTTAAGAATGAACGGGAAACGCCAGCAAGGTTAACGTATCTGAAATTAATCTTGGATCATAGTGATGCTGAGTCAAGATTGAATGTCGCAGGATAGAAGCTTGATTAAAATTTCAAAGACCGCGCAAGAAATTTTTATAGGCAAACAGCAATGTTTCGACGTTGTTTTTTAATTATCATGTTTTCCGCTCGTGTGGTACGATTTCTAAACAACATTTAATATGCGATCTGTAAACAGCATATACAGCTATATGATGAATTTATAACGACACATATGAAATTTATTGTAATTATAAAAGATGAAAATATTTCTTTTACTTTTTAATATTATCTTCGCAGATTATGTATCATATATCACGCTTTTGCATTTTTCATTTTTAACGTCAAATTCTTGTTAACAATCTAAATTGGAAGAAAGCACATGAATGCTTAAATTTTCTAGCTGCTCATTAATCACAGAGATATGATATCGATTCCCGTAAACAACATTAATTACAATAGACCGCTATATATCATTGCTTTTTTTTCTATCAAACTAGTACGATGCGCCATCGGCTAAGTGACCATTGTACAAAAAGGGCCTGTTGAAAGGGTACGAAAATGGATCTGTCTGAACACTATATACGAATGTCCAAAATAGATTACCCCAAAAACGGAGAGTATGATCTCGTTCGCAATTCGCTTTTCCATTTACAACATAGCTTTTTTAAAAAGATCTACTATATGTATATAGTGTAGGATACCCTAGAAAACGTGTATTTCTTCTACAGAGGATTCTGTGTAAGATTGCACCAAGATCTTTAAATAAAATGAGATCCATTAGTAAAGATTACTTTAAATATTACGCAATCTTATCAAATACCTCCAAAACTAATAAGGAAACATACATAAACGTCCCTTTCCGATTTTGATGAGCTTGAAATAGCAGTATAAATTTACAGTATAAATTAAAAATAAAAGACACTTATTTTTTTTATATAAATTCTCTCATAACATATTCTTCTTTTAACCGACCATATAATTTCTCTTATTAAGAATGTAAAACATCCTTTTAATAAAAATCTATTTTCTAATATATCGTTAAAACAATAAAAACAATAAAAAACGATGAAAAAATACTTTAAACAATGTGTTAAAAGCATCCTTTAAAGATATGAACTACGCGCAGAAAGAGTATTATATAAAGATTAGCAGGTGCTCGATATGCAAAATACTATTTTATATTCTTGCCGAAGGCCTACGACCTACCAAAAATTCATAAACCAGGAAACCAATACAGAATCATTATATCGGCTGCTCTGATTGATAGCCTGCTCTATTCTCTAGCAGTCTTTTTACACAACATTATTAATGACAACATTCCAAAACCGAACAGCCATCTAAAGAACAGTTTACAATTAATAAAGAAAAATTAAAAAACAAAGCACTTACGACCAAACATTAACAATGATGGTCACCCACAACACACGACATATTAATATCGTAACTATAATGCCTGAATTTATAAACGATATCGGAGGAATTGATACACTCGCGCTGAAGGCTCAAATACAAGCCGAAACGTTCGACAATAATGTTATAATTGTATTAATCAATTAAATGTAATTTTTATTTGCGCACTAATTACCGCGCCGTTATTCTCATTGCCCACATCAAATTATATTATTATTATTTTTAATTTTAAGAGTCCTTAATTATTTTTTTTAATGTTCGTATATTATTTTATATTCTGTATCCAGAATATCAGTCTGGTCACCACGTGTAAATCAGGAGAAAGCTTTCATAGTTGGGCGCTCGTTGAGATCGCATCAGGTTTTACTGCTACTATTTATAATGATATGTACGAGCGATTTAAAAAATTACTGCTCTGCGGAATCCGCTCGGAAATAGCGGCAAAAATAGCTGTTGCAAAAAAATACGGAAAGAATAAAAGATACGTCACCGACACTGACAAATAATTTCCGTCAACCTTCTGAATTTGTATAGAGAGAACATGCGCGAATTTACGATTATAGTGACAGAAGCGACGATTTAAACACGAAAAATACCATCCAACTCGAAATTTTTAGCGATCAAATTATTTTTTTCGATCCATTTTGTAAAATCTATTGAGCACATTACTTTTTCCATTTTTAGAAAAACTGCGACAGATAAAAGTATCAAGTATCAAGTACCAACAAAGATATAAATTCTAAACTATATATTCAGAGCTATGAGGAAAACCATTAACGAATATATTGTGGTATCATATTTTTGAGATAAAAAGAAATAGGACATAGAGAATGATGTGTGTATTTTATCGAGATTAAAAAGCTTAAAAAACTTTGTACTCTATTTATATATTAATAATACAAATACATATATATATATATATATATATACATATGCTTCATAACTGATGGATTATTATTCAATAGTGAACTTTTCCGCAAAAATTCGTAGTTTCGAATTAATATAAAACATATTGTACTTTGCTTGAACTAAAAATTTATTTGTTCTTTAATTGAAAGTAATTGTGTAATATCAAAAGTATAACGCGAGCAAATATTCTAAATTGATTTATATATCCATATTCATAGTTCGGAATATCAAAATAAATAAAACCGAAGAATGTTTTTATATATTTGCAATGCCTAATAATTACAAGTTTTAAAATCTTAAATATTTATGCAGATTGTTCTAAGATATTTCAGAAGTTTCAAGTAAAAAAATTCGCTTATGGGATTTAGAAAGCACTCTATCTTGAATTACAATTATTTTTAGAGAACTTAATAAAAAATGCCTACATAAATAATCAGTTCAATGATAATACATAATAATCGGTTCAATTTAATCCTTAGAGTATAATTTAATAGATCTTTAGATTGTCATAATTTAATTTTTTTTATCATTTTCGCTTATATGCTCTCTTGGAATCTCAGAAGGTTTTAAGGACGTTTTTCACATGGTATTGAAAGAGTTAATTAACGGAAAGAATTAATAATGTTTTGGATGTATCCAAAAAGTATAAATCTATGATACTTGATAATAAAATTTACGTGACATGCAATATATCGTACAATCGTAATTATACCAAAATTGAAAAACTTTAAAAAGGTCGCGTATCTTTTTTATAAAATGCTTCTTTTTATCAACATTTTAGGGAGAATTCAATAACAGTACGTTTCCTATGTTAAAGCAATGTAAAACATTGCAGCAAATATACCGTGCAACTCGATTACCTACCATTCAATTCGTTTTGCGCGGAAAGGTCATTTTATCATTTTCCTATCCTTTTTATAAAATTTGCTATTGTGAAAATATAATTCCTTTCCAATTGATTGATGTTATATAACACAATCATTTCACTTTTTAAATTAATTCCAAAAATATCTTTTGTTATTCGAATATTCAAGTCATTTTCGGGAACACGCATGAATGTTAGTAGGTTGTGATCGCGTTTGTTATTTCGCACGATGTATATCCATAGTTTAAGCGAAACGCAACGATTCTCTGGAAAAATCATTGTGCGTCAGAGACGCGATCTAAAAATAATGCAAACGCATTATCCACCCACGTGTCTCCCAGTGAACTTTTACGGCGGAGAAAATGCTCCATAGGGGAAAATGGGGTGCAATCAGCCGTCTTATCATTTATATTGTGAGAACAATTTCACACACTATTACACTGAAAATAGTTAAGAATTGTTATCTTTTGAATACGAAAGGACGCTTTCTGTTATATAATAAAAAAGTAATAAAAAATCATGGATAATAACCATGACAGAAAGTATAAAGTTTCCAGTAAGTTCTCGCAGCGGCAGATAAAATGCAACTGATACCAGATTGTTCCGTCTCTTGACAATGTTCCTGCAAAAAATAGTTCTGTAAAAAGAATTAATCTTTAAATGTATTGCTTTTATCTCGGAAATGAGATAGACGTGGAGCCAGTACCACGTCAGATTAGACTCAGCATTTTCTACGAGAAAATAAACTTACGGAATGATAGATGAGTTTCCCTCAAGCATATGCGAATTTGGATAAAGAAATGAATTGTAGTTCCCAGGTGGCTATGTGCAAATGAAATGAAAAAAGTCGCGTGATCAATAGGAACACCTGATGACCGAAGAGTGTGAACTTCTAGTTCTGTTATAAGTTTTATAGTAATATTTGTGCCGTTCAGACTTTTTTTATTTTGTGATGAGGCGATACTAACCGTAAATATGAAATCAAAATCATGTTATATTAATAATTATAAAATCGCATATTATAAAATATGGTTTAATTTATGCTCACACAGCACACTTTATCCCATGGATGTCCAACAGATATCATTTTGAGATATCGCAATAATTATAAGATATGCTCTCAGTTATCCAACGGATATCCAGGGGATGTACAAGTGTCCACATGTGTGAGTTCCTACGGACGAAATGGAAATATTTTAAAATATCATATGAAAGTGAAAAATATATTATTGTTCCATTTTTTATTTATATATTATATAATAATATAATTGATCATGAAATAATTAATATTTATGATACATAACGCGTTACGTGCGAGAAATAAGCTGCCGATATTGTAAAATATATCATTACTTGGTACTCTATACAAAGCTAAAGGATATATAGTAGAATCTCACACAACATACAGTTCTCTAAGAGAAGATGTCTTGAGTACAATGTCTTCTCATCTTCTCAGGACATTTCTCGGAGAACTGTGTTCTGTAAATATATTTGAATATGATAGGATATCATAAGATATTAACAGGATATTTTATGACATCTTACAAAATTTTACGATATCCTACGATATCTTTTTGGGATAAATGGATGCTGCTTACTGGAATATCCATGGGATCGCCTTTGTCAATCTGGGACAATTTGGGGTATCCTCAGGATAAAGTATGCTGTGTGGGTGTAAATCAATACAATATCCCCAATAGGCAAATTGTGGAAACATTGCGCAATGATGACATCATGAATTGATGAAAATTTCGCAATTGCGCTAAGATGATTTACAGTAGCGATTCCAGATCGTTATGCGGGCGTTTTTTAAATTTAACGAACTTAGATTTACATATTATTGCAGTTGGCTGTTAAATCTGACAATGACAATGTGCTTGGGAATTTTTTGGAGAATTTTTTGCACATTGACTATTGCATTTGACTCTCTTTTACTAAGTTGGACCACATTCGATGATTTCACTAAATCGTTATGCGAATTTAAAATGACATTAAATATATTGTTTTCTGTAATATTTTTCTCTGATGTTTAAGTTTAATGTTCGTACACGGAAAATAACCACGATTTGTATTGTTGTTATTTAATTTGTGAGTATAGAAATTAGCATGTTTATCCTACGTGGCTCATTAGCCCTTTTTAATGTATTGATTAAACTTTATAAATGTTTTCCTATGGAAATTGTATGCAATTTAAATTAGATAATAATGTCACAATTTTATTACAAATTACGAAATAAGATTACATGGCGATTTGGCTTATGCTTAAATGTGAATAATGTCTTCAGTCAAATGAGAAAATTTTGAATGAAGCGAATGGTGCTCGTTAAATTATGCCAGATAAATCGGATTACTGAATCAGGCTAAATTTGTGTTATTAAATCGGAGTTACTGCATTTTCTGGTCAGTTTATGGTTTATGTACGAACCTAGTGGTTTACAGATTCCCGCTTGTACCAACAAGTAACATTCGTATCCTAATTTCACAAGGTTTCACTCTGCGAGAAATACGCGAAATATGCGAAATACGCGAAATACGCAAATTACGCTGAAATTTCTGAATTTGATTTTGATAATATACAGGAAAATATGCGTGTTTATTAAAAAGGAAAAAGCAAACAATTATGTAGAAAATATATATAGAAAATTATATAGAAAAAAAATGATTATAAATAAAAAAGATTGTAGAAATAAATAATTCTTTATGAATTGAGATAAAAATATATCACAAACTTTAAAAAAAAATTTTAAAAAATTGTGCTCAATAAAATTCTAAATATGGATTTACATATTTTAAATTCTAAAATAGTAAATTTTAGTAAAAGAAATTACGTTAAGATTGGAATAATTTTGCACGTAGAAATAACTCGATACAATAAGTAGCGTTGATAAATGGTCGCTGTTTTAATAAAACGGAAACTTTTTTTAAATCATTAAAATATGTGCAATGTGCTCCAGATCTTTTAATTCCAACTACTTTTTCATTTCCAGATATGAAAAATCGTGCTTCTTTAAATACGCTTAAGTAGAATTAAATGGAAGATTAAGACGATTAGGAAGAACGTCGCGCCAATATCTCGCGGAAAATCGGTGATTTAATTGGAAGGACTGAATTTGTTAGAAGATTATTTAGCGTTAAGATAATAAAAGATTAAAAAGAACTAGAATCCTTTTATTTATAATTCAAAATACATTCTAACGAATTTTAGAGATAAAGATAGAAAAATAATGCCGCTAAAGTTAAGGCATGAAAATCAAATTGTGTTTTTAATACACTAAAAAACAAATATAAATCTAACAGCTATATAATCTAACATTGTACACTTTGAACATTTACCGGCTTTAGTTCGGAAAAAATAACTTTTTGTGTACTGTTTTATGCGAAATAATATCTCACAGAGAGAATACGTATGTTTTGAACTATAAAAAGTTTACGAACTTATTTTACGAACTTGTTTTACAAACGCAAATCTTCAAAAAAACTTATAAAAAAATATACTTTTCACCGTAATACTTAAAATTTCCTCAGTTATAAACACTCGTTAAGCTGTGACGAAAAATTTTTTCCTCTCTGGTATCAATGCGTTAATAATATAGGAAAAAGGAATTATTTTCCTGTCTCCAATGTCAATGCATTGGGAAAAACCTACCCAAAAATTATTCTAGACAACAAAAAGAACAATAAACATTTTTTTATAGTTCTTTATTTTAAAAATTGTATAGACTAGAAAAAGCTTGAAAAACACTTAAAAACAGTGTAGTGTAACTTGTTCAAAGTTAAAATTAGATTCAAAATGGGATATAATTATGGCATATATATGTTTATTTTAATATTATGTGCAGTATTAAATAATTTTTGAGATAATTATGCACAAAAAAGAAAGGTATTATTGCAAAGCGGCCCTTTCAAAATACAATTATTTTAATTCATCTTATTATAGAATAAAATACTATACTTTGTTTTTCTTTCTCATCTAACGCTCCGAGAAACATAAGACATAAATATTTGTATATTACAGAAGCGTTAAATAACTCAATTACTAAATGTGTTTTAAAAGAGAAAAGTTAAGAATAATCAATTAATCTTAGAAGGGCTAGTTAAGGAAGTTAAGAATATTTCATATATTAACTACAATATTTTAATTATTCTAGAATTATTCTAATAACTTTCAAGTTTATCAAATAAAAAGACTGAAGTGATCGTATAATTTGATCCGAACCAAGAACATCAGTATTTCATCGGATTTATGCAGCCCTGATTGGAACAAACTACAGTGGTCGATGCTCGTAAATCTCAAGGTGAATACGTTACCGTTGTAAACCAGACTGTGCTTGTATATTATTTTGCGCTTACACGCTCCAACACTCCTCCAATCGTTCCCTATGAATGGCTTTCGTTATGCTAACGGTCTCTGTATATGTCACCGAAGAGTGGTTGCATCGCGGTTTCTCCAATTAAATTCTACCAATTAAAAGTTTCACCTACAATTTGCCCACAACATTCTAACGAGAAACAACGATCGAATTGCATTCTGTCGATTGGAAAGGACTTTCGTTTTCTCGATATAGAAATGATGAAATAACGCTATTTTTTACAGATTCGTATTCATGCCAAAAATCTCTCTATCTGGATTTTAAATAGTCAAATTAAAACATAAGAAAATTACAAACATTAAGAAAATCTGTTTTTAATGTAGTAATCTCTAAATGACACGTGTGTGTGTGTGTGTGTGTGTGTGTGTGTGTGTGTGTGTGTGTGTGTGTGTGTGTGTGTGTGTGAAAGAAAACATTTTTTAAATAAAAATAATATAACAATACAATTAATACAATTAAATCAATTTTATACCAATTGTAGATCGAAAAAGCAAATCCACATATCATATTTGCATATTTGCACACATATCATCTATATCATTTAAATACAGAAAACTGTATATATATCAAAAACCAATTAAATTGAAATGAGATGTGATTTCAGTCCATTTTGTATTTATAATGCCATTCTTTGTTCAGATATATATTTATTCAAAATTTACTAATTTAACTAATATGTTTTGTAATAAAAAAGTAAGAGACAAGTGAATGAGGAATGTTAATATAATCATGGCAGTACTAACATTTTTATGTTTCATCACCAAACGAATGTATGTACTTTATAATACGGGATAACTTGCGCATTTGTTCCTTTTCATCTCTTGTACTTTACACTGCTCTTATCGCGAAGCATAAGATGATATTGTGCGTATAGATGTCTGACAGACACCTATCACAGTAAGCAAAGACAAGTAGAACAATGTCTTCTGTTGATTAAACGAAGAATAAGACGACTCGGCGCATAATGGTGGAGAAGCGTTGATAAAATGCGCTTTCTCGCTTGATTAAATGCCGAAATAGCAGTGCCGCAGCCGAAAACACAAACGCATATCTCACCGCGTAAATTATTCATTGTCGCATCAGGCAAAATTACAACCGTTAATCTCGTTTCAGTACTTTTATGGTCTCATCATACTATGAATCTAGTCGTAATAATTAGAACGAAAGGAATATTTCCTACTTCAAAAGATCAGAAAAAGTTATATATAATATATAAAAATTATATATGTAATCAAACACAATGAATATATTTATTAACTTATTGAAAAATAATTATCTTAAAATTTCTTAAAGTTTTTAATTATTTTTCTCTGTTACAAAAATCTGTCTATCTGAATTTTAAATAGTCAAATTAAAATATAAGAAAATTTACAAACATTTTAAACAAAAAAATTTTTTCTTAATGTAGTAATCTTTAAACGGCGATTGTGTGTGTATGTGTAAGTAACATTTTTTTAATAAAAATAATATAACAAAGAATTGTTGAAAATCAAGAAAGTTTTTTTACTCGTATTAAAATTCTGTTGAATTGAAGTTTCTTTAAATCTGAATATCTATAGTTATTCATTTACATCCGTGATTTTAAAACTGTATATCTTAAAATTGCAAGCAAACCATGTTTGTAAGAAAACTTTCTTTAGATTCTGTTAATAACATATTAAGCATTGATATATAATGTTAAATAATAATAATTTAATATTCTAATTGAACTATATTAATACACACACACACACACACACACACACACACACACACACACACACACACACACACACACA
>JANQDE010000098.1:233944-337086 GCA_037157785.1 Cephalotes varians | reverse complement strand
ATATATTTTATATAAATATTATAAATTATTAATATTATTATTATTATTATTAATATTAAAATAAAAATTATTAATATATTAATAATTTATATTTGTATGTATGTGAAATGGTCTTATCAAAATAATGATAGTATTAAAAGAATTAAAAGGTATAAAGAGGTATAAAAAATTTTAAACAGATTTCACAAATGCAAAGTCGCTATTTTTCTCTGCGCTTTTCCATTTGTGTTTAATCCGATTCGTTTTAAATCGTATAAAACGCACGAGATAAAGAAATATTATCTATCATAATTCATACATTTCTTTAGCCTGAGATTTTACTTGTCCTTATAATGCAGACAGATTGCCATTATATAATGTTACGACTTTTCAAATACGAAAGCTACATTGTGAGTGCTCATCTAGAAAATGTGTCATCAAATACAGACGCAGAAGCAATTCTTCGTAGTAAATTATATATTCCTAAGTTAAATGAAAATATATAAGAATAAAAGAAATATAAATAGATAACAAGCGGAATTATTTTTTATTCATTTCAAATAAGCTTCACTGTAACGAATATTCGATATATGATTTAACGAAGAATTGTTGAGAATTAAGAAATTTTTCTTTTACTTATATTAAATTTCTGTTGAACTGAAGTTTCCTTGAATCTGAGATGAGCTTATCTATATTTATTTGTTTACGTTCATGATTTCAAAACTGTATATATCAAAATTGGAAGCAAATCATGTTTGCAAGAAAATTCTCCTTTAGTTAACCTTACGTTCTGTTTATAGCTGAGAGGAAAACAGCGTGCGAAATGTTGTGCAAAAGATAACGAAGATCCTGATAGATCTTGAATTTGTAATTTTCACTGTTAACATTTACAGATATTTGCTTATTTGTAAACATCGCGGATATTGGAGTCGCGTATGTAAACCAGCTACTCTAATGGTTGTTTATTCGCTTTACCATTTTTTTGATTAATAAATAACGATCGTAATATTAGTTGAGGTACTTATATTTCTTTAAAATTTAATTATTCGAACGTGCAGTTGCATTCTTATGCAAGATGATAACTAAATTAATTATCAATACAATGGTCGATCTTAATGATACATATATTAATCTTATTAAATATTTTAAATAAAAATAATATATATTTATGATATTATGATATTGTATCTGTTGAGAGAAACTACGCCAAAAAGTTTGAATTGTTCAGCAATTCCAGAAACAGGAAACCGATCATGATGAAATCCAGAATATAAGATATAATTTTCGATGTACATTTCGAATCTCGATTCGAAGTACTATATATTCGCAGCTGGACAAGTTTAATTCAGAGAGATTCCTAAATGGTAATATAGATAACTCAATCTATATGCCATTCAATATTGGGTCCAGAATCTGCATAAATAATAGATTTGTCTTAATAGAAGTGAAAATCATATTGTTCTATCTGCTTTAGCATTACGATCTTGAGTCCGATGTTAAAACTAGAGTTTCTATATGATGTTGAATAAGAAAACACTCATTCTTCATGTAGAGAGAAGCTTCCGCTTGAAATTGTGAGTTAGAAAGTCAAAGATTTCTAACTATAATGCTTATCAAACATAAAGAACGGACATAAAGTTGAAGAACAAGCCAATGAGGCATACTTACAATTCGCTTCAAGTATTATATACTTAAAGTTAAACTTTCAAATTATATCGAGAGTTCAGCTTTTTTCTTAGTTAAACATTGTACATTGAAAACTGTGGAAGACATTGTAGAAAGATAAAAAGTGTAAAAGTTTCAGAAAAAGTTATTTTACAAATAACATATATTGTTATTTATTAAAAAAAAAGCAAGGCAAAAATATATCGACATTTAGAATATTCTAAAGTAATACAGTAATTGTGTACAGTACTATACAGATTTTAACATGCAATATTTTTTATGTTGTTTTAATTGTTTTCATTTGTACGTTTAAATCAAATAAATTCTATGAATAATAATGAATATCGATCGTTTTGCCATGTTATACTATTCTTGCAGATCATATTTTAAGAAATATGAAATTCAAATTCATATTGGATTTTTAAGTTAATACATTGAGAGTAAACGAAATAATTCTGGCAACTATATTTTTGACAACAATAAAATTTAAGTATCTGCAACTAGTTTTACAAAGTAATAAGAACGAAAATAATATTGAATATTGAATAAAAATAGTATATCATGGCAACATGTGAATTATTTTTAAGGTTTCAACAAGATTATTTTAATGACAACAAAATTATTTTCAGATCTGTATCCAGCAAAATTTTAGATCCCTAGCAAAATCGTTTTTTCCGTGCATTGATTTTCGAAAGTAACATCAAACTCGCGATATGTTCTTTTGATACGAAAACCTGCGGAATCACATGCGATAAAGTCGCAATCATAACTTCGATTAAGTTCCAAAGCGCAAAACGATAAATTATGCGGACACATCATCGAAAACTTAAATTACTCTATCTCCAATCTGCCGATGAAAGTCTCGAGAAATCCTAACTGCGAGGACGAACGATAGCTGTGGCATTTCCACGTCCGCTCGAAACTTAATTATACCGATATCGCCGTTATTTCATCTGTAACAGCGGAAAGGATCCGTTTGGAGCACCACAGGGAAAATAATGTTCGTTACGAACTCATGGAAACAAGGGAACTCAAAAGGACTCATGCAAATGCGGAAACCGAAACAAATCAGATTTGCAAAGCAGAAAAAGTATATTTTCCAGAAAAAAGAAAAATTTTATTAAAATACTCGGAAAGAACAATTTTGCTAAATTTAAAAATTTGAATACAGATTTAAAAATAATTTTGTTGTATCATTAAAATAATTATGTAGAATATTCGTAGAACGTTCAAACTGATTGTTAGAATGTCAAAATGTTTTGTAGCATTATCATTTGAACGTCCTACATAATTATTTTGATAGTTCAACAAAGAAATTATTTTCAGTATAGGTAGATTTTTAGAATTTTAACAAAATTATTCTTTCCATACGAGAAAGTGCTTGTGTTACATCCTAGAAAAAATTGTATGATGCAAAATAATATAAAATTAATATTTATTATTTATATATTAATTATATTAATATATATTATTTTTTAAATTATATTTATATTGTTTTACAGTGTGACACGACTTCGATACAATTTTCTTTCATATCTTATTTATTCTTTTCATTCTTGACAATGTACTATTTTAATTCTTTGACTTTTCACGATTTTTATCCTATTTATTATTACTATTTATTGCATTTTTCTTTGTATGATGTGGGAAGATACATATTGTTATTTTATGCTGAGATATTGATTTAATTTGGACATCCACGATTGGAGAGACTGACTTTAACCATGGCTTAATTCTATGCACCAATCCATCGATTATTCTCAATTGTACGGATTGAAGATGGCTAAAAAGTTAGCCGAAACGTTCCTACATATTAAAACTGTAATACAGTATTAAAATTTGTAAGTTTTTATTCATGCGCCCCTCAGCGTTGATTCCCATTAGCCAAAGTTCTTTTAATTGTTTATATTTATATTGACAAAAAAATGTACTTCGAAATAACGTAAATATCATCTATGAAATCATTTATATAGTGAAAAAAGAAATTATTTGCGTTTTCTTCGTTATTGACGTCGCAATTCAGTGTCTAGCGCGATCATCGAGATCGGTTCTTAAATTTTAATAAATATTCTGAATGATCCTGCTAACGGCAATACATGAAGAAAACCTTTGGCATTCTTGATTTTTCCGATGAATGCTGAAAAAAAGCACGATATGTATGTTTCGTCTACGAGAAATTTATCTTATCGTGTTTTCGCCAACAAAATAAGATAGATAAACAGGATAAAGGAGAAACAGTTTTATGTAAATAGGCGTAGGAAGAGAACGTAAATAGGTGTAGGAAGAGAAGATCTTGAAAACGAAAGAGATTAACGGAGTAAATATACTCGTCTTTATCCCTCTTTTGTTCGATTATTCTCTGTCATAAAATATCTGGTAACCCCAATCTCGCGGGATGAATTCTGAAGAAAAGACCCTCGGAATCAGATCTAACAGATCTCTTAAGGGACAGTGATACTTATTTCGTGGGCAGATTGTTTATCCCTTTTCAAAATATACTCTCAGATTAATCCATTTTAATATTATCATGATTATTAAAAATTTAGAAGAATAAAAAAGAACGCGAGGAATTTGTTTCAGTAATAATTTTCTATTTATAACCAGACAATTGGATTATAAATAGAATAAATATTTAAACATTTTAAATATTTTTTACATAAATATTAAAAATATTTAAATTTACATAAGCAAACTTGTTTTATTATTTAATTTAGAATTGCGAATTAAATTTTTTCTGCTTAATAGCTTATTAAAGACATGTCTAAATTTTCACATTAAAAGTTAACGATGTCACTGAATTTTTAAATTGGTCGCGGATAAATACATAATCATCCCACATAAAATTTTGATAAACATTGCAACATTTCACAAATCGATATCGTTTCGAAGAGGAAATGAAATCATCTATCTATTAAAAACATGTAGTTTCTACCGCGTTGTTGATTAACAGAAATATGCGTTATCTGCAAATCGCCCACTTACAAATTGCATTTGCAAACTGGCCTCAATGCTCGCATTAAAGAAAACACACAATTTTAATTCCTCGTAAAAATACCATTATCCAAATTACGTGTCTACAATGTGCAAAAATAACACATGCGCGGACAAGGAGAGGAAAAGCAACGGAATAATTTCAAAACAGACCGCCATAATTTTTAGAACAGATGACCTTAATAAAAGGTACATTAAACTGATTGTTAAATGAGTAAATCTTTTTGAAAATACAGCAACCAGCAGTTAATCGAAGTAAAAAACTCAATTTCTGTGATATTTTGGCAAAATACATGTTCGCGGAAACGAGAGGCCATCAGGTAGTATCTTTTAAATAAAAAAAAACAGGTCATTTTTATGTCGTTGATTAAGTTATACGAACTTGATTCCTCGCGATAGTTTATGCCTGTGAGAACCAACAATCATTAATTCAATGAATATAGAAGGCACATTATAATTCAAATCCTCCGAATGACACTAATCGCCGATTGGTTTCACGGATCGATTTCAATTCTATATTCCTTGTCACGAATTGCCGCGAATTTACCGATGAGCTACGAAAGTTTTCTGAAAATAAATATATGCTAAATTGTACATGTTATTATAAAATTTGGTATAGTGAGATTTCGGAGTTTTATATCCAGAATAAAATTGAAAACTGCTAATTCTCTTAATTTAATTAACAAATCATTATTCTAAGAATGAAAACATCAAATTAATTGATATTAAAAATAAGTAGAATTCCAATTGTGTTCAGTATGACTTAAAATTATACAATTATACAATTATACAATTATACAATTTATCAAAACGTTAAGAATTGACAGATCATGAGGAGATTCATTGCATTTATGGAATTGTTTCATTGAACTTTTACGATGTAAATGCAACAATCAGCAATCTCTCAACAATGACTTAAAAATGATAAAAGCATCATCTTTAAAATAAATAAATTTAGCATAACTTTAATTAATGTTTTGTACTTATGTCGATCGACTTTTTAATTGTTTTATTTACTTAGTCCTTTACTTAATTACTCGAATTATTAATTCTTTAATCCTTTATACTTAATTACTCAAAGTTAATTCAAATTGATCTTGTCAAATTGTTAAAAAAGTAGGTTACTATTATGTTATTAGGTTACGCGCAGAACCCTTCAATTGTCGTGCTATCAAATGCACCGTTCTAATCACCGGCACAACGCTATGAAATAAATGACGGTCGTTTCGCCAACTGACGTCACGTAGGCCTGTTCTAGAGTTGTTTGTATGCCTCGTAATCTCTCGTGCTATAATCCCATTATCTCTCAAGAGTAATACGGAGTGAAGATAGTTATCCAGCGCGTGGTTCTTATTTAGAGAAAAACGGAACGAGGGAAAATTTCTAAGAAAAAAATTGGCGCTTGTTGAGATGCAATCACTTGGAACAAACATATTTTTTTTGCCCATGTTCACGATGCATGTTCACGATAATAAATTTCATCTTTACTAAACTAATAAAAAAAAGTTCTGTGGCGATTGCATCTCCACTACTCTTCCCGCAATTCGACAACGCGATTTGGAAATATTCGCGAGAGACGAAATGTACACGAGCACGCGCGAGTAACAGCTATTCATATCAAAAAACGTAAATATACACCGTGCGGATGAGTTGGAATAGCTTTGAGAAAAACAAGGTTCCGATTTCCGAGAAATTCTGAGAAACTTTATCTATTTTGCTTAATTGACAATACACGAGCAATACACCGATGCAATTATATAATGTGACACACGCCGAGATAGTGTAGACGTTACAATCGTCTTGCGATTCGAGACACGAAGGCGATTAGGCGCGGTTAAACTATGCGTAAATAAATTTTAAAGCCTTCTAGAAATCGATAGAAGGACAGATCCGTCTAGGAAAATAAGGTCAAGAGATCGATCGAAAGAGCACTTAGCATTCGACTGACGTTCACCATCGCGAGTAGATAAAGTAGTGAAAAATAAAATTGCAAATCTCGATATCAAATGTTGAAGTCTTTTTAGCCAGACTCACTCATCCGAATAATCCTCGCGCGGACATTTTGTTCCCCAAAGTCCATTTTTCTTGCGAGAATTTTTGATACTCAAAATAAAAAGAATCATAGATTCTAAAAAACTTATCCATTCTTTGTTTATTATTCTTTATTTTTAACTTTGTTTCAATTCACTAGAACATTTTTTAACATAAGTCTGATATAACTTTTATATCATGCTTTATATTTTTACAGATTTTCTTTCTGTTGGAATAAAAAAAAAATTACACGAATAGTTTTCAAATTGCAAATTGGAATAGAAAATGGGATGTGTACTTTCATCTTTGTTAGGAGAATTGAGGCATTCTCTGTGTTTACTCTTATCTTTCTTACGATTTATTAAGAAATTACTTCCTTCCGCCGAGATACTTGATTTTCCGCTCGGTAAACACTCAACCTCGCATCGCGCAGACCTCATCTACTTAAAAAGAGTTTATATCGCGAGCAAACATTTCTCAAATACGCGCTACTAACGGGATAGGAAGGCAGTGGAAAGAAAAAACAGCCTTCTAATCTCTTCGTCCATTAATTTCGCGTCAGGCAACTGCACGCATGGAAGAAATCGAGCCATTAGACGACTACTCAATTTCTCCTCTCCATATTTAATATTCACGTTCCAGTTTCGTCGCTCATCCACCTGATTAGATTTTTACATTCAATATATACATTTAATATATTCGTTTAATATTACATTTAATATATTCTCAGTATATCCTTTTGATATTTTTAAGAAATGCAATTTTCAAAAAAAAAAGAAAAGAAAATTATACATTTTCCATTCTTTTTATTGTTTTCTGTTTTAATCGGTTAAGGAATGATGGATGAATGTTCTTGTGACAAAATATATTTCTCGCGATACAAGCTGCCAACGCCTCCCGACGTGTGAAATCATTTTACCGTTTATAACTACAACCCAGACACCTCGAGCGCAACTATATAAACAACGGAAACATTTTCGCATTCTACATTTATGCACCAGGTCATTTTTACGAATGATCTATTTGATGACATTTGGACATAATCATTTTTCAAAAGAATCCACGACAAAAGAGTCCACCATTATTAAGCTTTTTGATATCTCTAAAGTTGCGAGTTATAATTTTCGCAAAAAATTATTGAATAAAAAATATTCAGTACGGAAACTGACATAAAAATTATTCCTGGTTGAAAACTATTCCTGTTAAAATTATTATTCTGTTGTTATATGTGAAATTTTTCATTATCCGGCTAGGAAACTTGAATACCTTTAATTAAAGAGCGAAATATACCTTCAATGATGTCAGAATCAGTCCTGAAGATTACAGGCGAGATTTAAATTTCCAGTTGCCAGACATTTTGTTTTGGCGCTCGGCGTCCCGGCGCGAGCGTCTGATGTTTGTTTTAATAAGTGTTAAACGCTTTCGTACTCGAACAAATGTGTCAACGTAGCCTCGTAAACTCGCACAGAAATTATCATGACTATATATTTCAAACTAGTCATCACTTTTATAAGAGCCATCTGTTGCGAAATTGGCGGGTCAATTACAAGGAAATCTAAGATTGCGACAGTCCTACCGAGGGCTGCTTTTATTAAGTCCTGATCACTCTATTCATACTGACGCCAATTAAATGAATTCATTAGGAACTTTGTGTACACTGTTGTGTGGACAGTTTGATAAAAATCTATTTCTAAAGTTTCTAGTTCGACTTTTTCAAATTTTGGATTCCGATATTTTGCGCAATCAAACAAATGAATCGCAAACTAAACTATGAAATATGAGAAAGAACTTATAAATATATGATAATAATAATTATAAATATTATTAATAAGTACAAGTTTTTTTAAATAAAAATAAGTATTTGGATAATTCTGAGAGAATGAATTTGTATTTACTTTCATGAATTTGTATTTACAAATTTATTTGTGGCGAAGAATAACTTTTACTAAAGAAAGTTACTAAAAATTTCGTTTTAGAATCTATAAAAAAAATTGTTTAATTTCTAGAAAAATATTATTTTTATTAAAAAATATATATAATTATACCATATAACATATCATATAACATACCATCTGACATATATCATATCAAGATTTTGAATTTAATAAATTATTGAATGAAAAGTATTCAATGCCGGAGAAACGTACGGAATTCCTCTAGTAATATTATTATCGTCCTGCAATAGAAAATTCCTTTTATACGGAAAGACTACTTTGTAGCGCGCGTATTCATTCTTTGAGATCGATGTTTCCAACTATTGAACTAGAATATTGGCGCCGACCATTGAAAGCATTCGCTCGAGCGTAACTGCGATTCAATAATTTAATATTATTATGTTCACAAGAGCTGCAAGCAATATTTGGACCTTCATGGTCCATACTAACTTGCCGCTTCATTTTAGTCGGACAGGAAAATGAATGTACAGAAAAATTCCGTTTACCGTTAGCTTTAGACCGATTCAAATCGAAACTTCGAACGCGCAGCTTTGAACAATGATTGTTTCACAATCTTTTCGTTGAATATTACTTAATCAATAATTTATCAAGAAAATTATTTGTCTTATCATTGTCTCATCAAATTTATGATTTAATACTGCTTTATTTTTTATAAAAATAATGTCTATATTTTAAAGAGAGAGAATTAAACAATTTTTGTAGATATTAAAATAAAATCTACAATAATTTTTTATAGCAGAAACTATTATTTTTTCATGCCGATTTTTATCTGAAAATTTGATAAATACATACATAAATCATAAAAGATTCATTTGACGCTAAATACAATGTTAAAGAACTTATTTTCGAGACAGTCAAATCCAATTGCAAAATTAGAGAAAGCATGTGATATATTTTTTAATTTCTGAATTCTTATTAGTTATACTCTTAATTATCATAAGAATGAATAATTTAACAATTGATATAAATTCAAATTAAGAAACTAATATTTCTATTCGTTTGGATATAGAGTAGATGTAAAGAGTGATGAGGATTCGCTCTAAGGCTCTAAGCATCGAGCGGAAAAGGCCTATCGTCGGCTCGGTAAAATGGTCAGCTGTCGCTTTCGTTACTGCCAATTCTCTAAAAATACGAGTAGCCTCTCTCTCTCTCTCTCTCTCTCTCTGCCGCGGAGCTCTGAGTCAACTATAGGAACTCCTCGGCTAATTTTAACCGCCGAATACTGTCCGTCGGACGCTATTCGCCGAGAATCCGCCGCGAACTCCACGAGACCGCGCGCAGCCTTTGACGCTTTATGAAACGCGAATGGACACTCTCTCGAAAATTCCGTAATTCGCGTTGCGCCTCTTCCTGAAGAGGACGCAAGTTCGGTCGTGGCAAATTAAGTTTGAATCAAGCGAGTCGGACGGTTGGCGAGCAAAAGAAAAAAAAAAAACAATTTATTATTTGTGCTCTTTTGTATTTACTTAAAGCACCGAGGAAAGTTTTATCCAGTACCTTGGCATTTCAATTGAAGTGTTTTAAAAACGCTTCCAATGGTGAAAACACCGTTGGTGTAAGCGTAGGCGCGAAGAAATTCTTTTCGGTGGAGAAACCTTAATTTAAAAGACCGAATCGTAATTTCAAATTTAAATAAGTTTTTCTCTGTGTGGTCGATTGTCACGCGCAGAATAGAGAAATAGAGAAGCAAAGTCGATCTAATCGTAATTTGTTTCAATTTTAGTTGTACGCTCCTGTTGAAGAGAGAAAAAGAAACAGATCAATCGATGAATATAAAATCGATTTTTTTTCAATTTGGTACAGGGATTGGATTTAAAGTATAGTCTTTCATAAATATAGTTATGTAGAGCATAGACAAAGCGATGAGAATAAATGAAAGAAATTTTCTCGGAAAAAGGTTTCTTGATTAGCTTACAATTAAGCTCGGCTCTCGTGCAACTAATCGATGATTACGACTACAAATAGTTAAAACATCTGCATGGATGCGTTAATCCTATTATTCTTACAGGAAATTTTTTCCACGTTATTTCTCATCGCTAAAAATCATCGGTAAAAAAAAAACGTCGCAATGAAAAAAAAGACAATAACGTTTTAGTGATGTGTTATGTAAAAATTACGAACGAATCTCTCATTTTTGCTATACTTTGACGTCATTGCTCAAAACTGTTTTTTGAGAATTTCCCTGTTCTTCCCAAGTAACAAGGCGGAGAAATGCGTTCTCATTTCAGGAACGATCGCAGTCTCGACAGCAAGATTGATATCGTTTCGGTACAGAGCGAACGTAGGGATCATGTAATTATGCAAATAGACAGAAGCAGAATAGGATTCCGAGTGGAGCCCTGCGCTTTCTTCCGTAATGTCCGCAGTGGAAACGATGCCGGTACCAGCTGCTACGTTCACGCTTCGGCATTATTACCTACAACTGACACTAATCCCATCTCATTTCCTGACCGCTCCACTTTGCGAGGGCAACGAAACTAAGCGTAACACCGGCGCGACCCACTTGGTAAATAAAAGTTTCAGCGACAAATGTACGAATCAACCTTTAACGAGTCTCCGATGTTCCAATGATTTAGCACTTTATCGGCAAGATAACATATAATATCGCGACATAGAGAATCACATGATGGATTTGTTAAATTGATTAAGCTTTTTAATTAAATTTAATTAACTCTTTCAATGTCACTTTCAATTAAATCTTTTATGTCATTTTCTGCAATTTCTTAAAATATATTATTTAAATTTTAAAACAAGATTTAATTTCAAGAACATCCAAGAGGAATTTAGCCTCGAAAGATTTAAATAGAGTTCCTTTATTTTTTCGTAACGACAAGTAGCTATTATTGAAATATATTTAATAATGTGAATAATCTGAATTCCAATATAGCGAAAAGAATTCTGCTCATTTGAAAGATTAAATTTTATAGCTTACAGTTCGAGAGATAGTAATATCTTCATAGTGAGACAACAGCCATTTTTTTTAATTTCTGGAAAGGTTAGTGGCACTTAAATAAACAAATAAGCATAGAACAGATAACGTAGATAAGCAGTAAAACTTAAGCCGTAAGCAAATGAGCTAAAGAGTACAGTAGAGAACACAAAAGCAATAAGCGATAGCAAATAAAAAATTTGCTTACTGCTTACGTCTTATTGTTTACATTTTTCTGTGTGCCGTTAGCCTAACTGTTATTAATACATGCGTTATTTTCGACTGTGATTTTCGAATATTCTATATATATCTAGACTATCGTTTCGCACATCGATATAAATATACTATTCTTTGGTCCTCTGCGTATAGTCGAACTCCGAGAGATGACTATGCCGTCTTCGTGCAACATCTACGGCAATGTCACGTGCATATACATAGCATCCCGGAATAAACTCGCGAAAAAAGATTTATCGACGTCTGACAAAGGCAGAAGCGAGCCTTTGTTCGTGAACAATTCGCTTGGTCTCCAGTAATTCTGTTATTTCTTGTTAACACAATCTCGGTCAGATATAGACGCATAAATAAAAAGAAAGGTAAAAATAATTAAAAAATGAAGCGAAGCTTTCTTTAAAGCCGATTATTTTTCTCTGAAAAAATGTGCTTAATTAACGGCTGCTGTTATACGTGGATCTTTGGCGTATAGCGTTTCAAGGGGGATCTGTAGTTTTAATTGAATTAAAAAAGGCGAAAAACGAGAATAATCCATTACAATGGTGTTGGAAATAAAAGAATAAAATAGATCATCGGTCATTGTTCTCCGAGACATGCGTCCAAAAAATTGCGATTGCCAACCGCGAACGTAGAGATCGTGCTTAACGAAGTGAAAGGGAAAGGGGAGGATATATCACTGCAAAGCCTCGAATTAATCTGCGATGTACCCGAAACAAAAATGCATCTCTTGCGAATCGCAAGTTGCGATCAAATGCATTTCGTGTTAACCTGGGCTTCCCGTAAATCACTTCCAAAATGTATTCAGGACGCACTGCTGTTTTTCTCATTTTAGCTTTTCTCATAGTTTTATGTATCCATTATCCGTCCGAGAGAAATTAATTAATTTTAAAAACAAATATTTTAATGCGTTCATAATATAATTACGCGACAATAATATTTTCGGAACTGGCAATATTGGGAGGAAATTAATTAGCGAAATTGTGCCGCGTGACACGCGGGGTATTTGCATAATAAAGTTAACAGTTTCTTCCTCTATGATGTAAATTTTATTGTTCTTTCCAGAAATAAGTTTCGTCCCGGAAGAAAATTTTGTTATCGCCTGTGCAATCGACTTTCGTTTTGCAATGTGACTTCACTCTTGATCGGATAATTTTATTCCAAGAAGTAAAAGGGGGCAAATCTGCAGAGGAAGTACTTTAACTTTCTAAAAATAAAAATGCTTGAAGAAAACCATATAAAATTCTGCGGTTTAGAGAGAGAGTGAGAGGGAGGGGGGTTGTAATCTGAAAGTTTTCTCATACATAGAAATGTCATTCCGATTCGTACTACATGTATATATAAATCATCGTTCTAATGCTATATACGTGAAAAATGTTTTGTTCAAAAAAGAGTGAACTTCAGCGAAATGCCATTTACGACGACAACGCAATATAGTTTGAGGAAAACAGAATAAAAACGTTTGACGGTAAAAATGTGACCCAAGGAGTCACTCTTGGGGGCTTGCCACAATAGAAAAAGAGCTCGCCTGAATACATCTTCTATTTGGAGCAAAGAGATATTGTGTTTTTTTACTTTCGGTTTGTGCCGATGTCTCGAAATAAAAAAAAGGGATACAATATGGATTTTGCATGAGAAATAAGGTATCTGCTGTTAGCCTGAAGGGATAAATTTGAGAGATCAAATTAATCTCATACACTAAACATTATTTTCTCCTCGCTAAGCAACATAGTTACGTTTAAAAACCGTTTAAGATATCCGTTTAAGAATAACCATTCCAGACCAGAAATAAATGTGAGTGATTATTACTGAACAGACTAATAATAAATAAATCACTTCGTCATTGATTAATACATAATTACGAAAAACAATGATTTTCTGTTTTATTCTTTTTTATATTCATTTATTAAAATTCTCAAATTATTCTAGTTATATTTCGTATCGCACAAATGTTCGAATTATCTGGCGAATCGAAAATAAAAATAGATAAAGTCCGCTTACGGACAGATCGTTCGAACAATCACCGTGTAAATAAAAACTGATTACTTTTTCGATGATCATAGTGCGGTTACATAGCACAGGTTAATAACATATTTAAACCTTTTCAGCTACTTTTTCTGCATTAATTTATTACATTGTGTATTTTACAATCTCAGACGGGAATCTCATTTACGATGACCGTGACGAGTTTGATAAAAGTGAAGTTACGTGATTTGCGACGCTTATATTTAGACGCTTATGTGCGTATCGCAGGCGCACATATGTGCGTAAGAGCATAAAGGTACATCTTGCATGCAATACCGATTGTCAGCACGGCTGACCGCATCAGCAACGTTCATGTCCGTTCGAAGCTATCGCGACCGTATGGCTGCCCTATGCACGATGCAATTGCATATCGCCAATTGTGGTATATCTACTCGATTTCCGCACCGCCGATCTTGCGCGCGGTTACGGTTTTCCGCGTTTCTGATCATCTCCGTTTCAGTTTGCAACAATATCTCCTGCAGTTTGCCTCGCAGGCTGACAGAAGCGGTAAATTGTAACTGTCTTTGCAATTCCTAGCGTCTAAAAATTTAAACGGAAAGGCTTCTTCTCATCTAATTCTCATTTAATTAGTAACATAATAATAATAATAGTTTTATTGAGTGCAATAACATGAATGTAAAAAAACAAGTAAAATCATAATGAATAAAGAACAGAATTGTAATTGATATGCTGATGTYTAATCCGAATAATTAATTAATAGATATGTATACGTACATAGATACAAATAAATATAGAAATATACAATATATTGATAACATGTAAGTAATTCAAAGTATGCAGTGTCTATAACTTTATATTTCTTCCTTATTTCTGCGTTTAATACTTGTTCAAGACAATCTTTGTCACATCGTCTTACGTAATATATAATTATAAGAAATTTTTTAATAATTTTTAAATTAATATCTAAGAACACACCAAAATATACGAAGTTTTCTTTTGCACGGCTGTGATGTGTAGATCCTAAGAAAAAAGAAGAAGAACTCTTTTTCTCGTAAGAATAGATGAAAATCTGGCATGTGCGATCGTTAAACAATCCGCTTAGTCTGGAAAGTCCCATAAATATCTTTTGGCATTTGGAGCAAATTAGAAGCGCGGAGATCAATCTCTCTCAGATATTGCCTATTACGGATGTTTCTTGCCTCTTCGATATTCGGAACACGCCGTGACTCCGGGATGACCCTACACCATGGGGGTTCAAATAAATACCTAGCTGTAAATTACTCCGTGCTGCCGCGATTCGCGTGTCACTTAAAGACAAAAACCAATTTGCTCGAGCTGATTTGTTCCCGTCGGGTGATCGACGAAATGCTCATCAATCAGTTTATTTTTAAATTCTTCTTCTTCCCCTCCCCCCCCCCTCACGCGTAACACGCGTCATCGAACGCGAGAAAATTTTGCGAATCGGTGTTTCTCACATTGAGAGAATCGGATGAATATCCTCTCTGCTTTTCGGTCTTGGCACGTGTCAACGTCTAGAAACACCGAGATAGCTGGCTACCTCTTTAATAACGTTGCGTAACAGCGATATTTGTGCGCATCCGAACAGAAACGCAAGTAATTTGCACTTCGCACGAAACAACATGAGGAATACCAGAATTAATTCACAGTAATCGAGTGTCCGCACCGCGTGTTGTGCAATTAGCGGTGTGTCTGAATTAGAACGTACATATTAATGCTAATTTACAGAAAAAGAAGCGGCTCTATTAAGTATCATAGCTATTATGATAAATATATCATTATATTATATATTATAGTTATAATAACTATAATATATAATATTATAGTTATTATAACTATATTGTTATATTATTATATTAATTATACTGTTATATTATTATTATAGCTATTTTAATAAATATATCATATTATTTTTTCGATACCGTATATAACATTTTTCTCACATTAGTAAAAATTAAATATTATATTATTTCTCGATTTATTACATTAATTATTTGTACACCGAATATATTTCTCATATTTTATTGTGCGTATATGCGATCCAAGCAACACAGTTAGTTTAAAAATACGTTTAATAAACATTGAAAATAAATTAAACGTTTAAGTTAAAAAAATAAACATTAAATTTGATAAATTTTTTAAACGTTTTTTAAATTATTTAATAAACGTCCTAAAACCGTTTAATAAACGTTCATAACGTCTATTTAACATTTTTTTTTACTAATTTACCGTTTTTATACGAGATATTTCAACGGTTTAATAAACGTATCTTTATACGTTTAATAAACAAACCGTTTTTATACGCATAAAAATGTATAAAAACGTAGCGGTTAAAACAGTCGAAAATCGTTAGTTAAAACAAGATATAAGCAAATCTTTAAATTATAATATCAAAACATAAACAATATGACTCAGCTTAAGTTTTCTTCTCTTATATATATATAAAATATATAAAGCTATATAAGATATATATAAGATATATAAAAAAAAAAAAATATATATATATATATATATATAAAGTTTCTCATACCGATCTTACATATGATTCCAATTAAACGCAAGTTCTGAGAAACCTTCCGAAGAATTCCTCGAAAATAGCGGATGAATCCAATTGCTATTATTCGCCAATATCCTGTCTGCAAAATGTACGTCTTCTCAATGTAAATTGATGAACTCACGCGACTTACTCGGTCAAGATTTCCACTATGTACTAATCGTGAGAAACCTTTAAGGATATGTTCCATGTCCGCTTCTTATAGCACGCGCTATCTATACCAGCTAACAGAGGTGACCGTATCTATTTGCAAACAAACCACGAAAGCTCGGATGCAAACGTTGTGGCGAACGAATTAATAATCATATAACTAAGCGATTTGCTGTTACGCTCGACGAACTTGCGCTCGATGAAACTTTAAATTGCATGATAATGAAAAACGCTCGAAATGCATGATAAAACAGACTCGTCGATATACATAAAATAAAATAATGTTGAAAATTTACAAATCTCATGGTTGTTTATATTATTGCGACCTTTGCTCATAATTCCACGATATTAGATGCATATCCCAGCGACGATTCAAATAATATCTTCTTCGTTTAACTCGTAGAAAAGTTCGTGAAAAATGCAATTCTGCTTTTTAAAAAAAATGTAACTATATTCTCTCCCTTTCAGTTCGCAGACTATCGCCGTGCAAGTTACTGCGACAAAGGATTCGGATGGCACGGCGGCTCGCGGTTCGTCGTAAAACAGCGTTACATCGTAAAAGCATTTACGCGGAACTCTCTACGCGGAGACGACAAATCGACCGATCCGATTCTCTCCACAAAACACAATCGAGGATAATGTACAGAGCAAGATAAATCGAGAAGAATTGACGTTATGGTATCCGGGATCACTTCAAGATCTTCCAAAAAACAACGTGAGCTCGAGTTGTCCAGTTGATATTTAATAATAAAGGTGAAAGCTAGTTCTTTCTTTTTTTTTGCGATAAAACATCTCACGTTCTTTCACGGAGAAAACTTCAGCGATTTTAAGACGTTTTTAGACGCTGATCATTTGACGAGCAAACTGTTTTTTCCGACTTTTTTTAACAAAAATTAAATTAGTTGAACAAACGTTAATGAATGTAATGATAAGATAATGAAACCTTACGTGCACAAAAAGAGAAATAAAACTTAAAAGTTAAGTAGATATGTGTAACTTTAGTAGTTAAGATATGTGTAACTAACTTTTTGGTATTCGCGTTCTTTTAACATACAAAATTTTATGTTAAAAGTCTGAAACATACATTCGCTCTTTAAATCATATATATTTTATATCAAAAAAATTTTGAATGATTGATATAGATCTCAATATTGCAATCAAGCTATATCTATTTTTGTTACCAAATAATAATATCAAAAGTAACAAAAATATTTAAGGGCCAAGTTAATTTGCGATTACTTGCAATAATTAAAAAAAATAATTAAGTAAAAAATTACATGAACGATTTGCAGTTGATAAACTCGAAGAGTTCGAAAATTCGATCAGAATTGAAGACAAACAAAAGAAAAGGATAGACAGGAAGGACAAGGAGCTCGCGAGGGTGAAGATGGTAACGTGAAGAACTGGATCAAAATTGGGAAGTGATAGAAAATTGCTGAACGATGGAAATAAGCTCGATGACAACAACGGCGATGGTCACTTCCAATTATTACGACGTTGAATTCGTGCAAAACTTCAACAACAGCAACAACAGCAATAACGGACCGTTCGAATGTATGCAGGAGGTCAATACCAACGGCCTAGCCGACTTCATTATTTATGGCATATTCGTCAACCTGATCGGTCTCTTCGGGATCTTCGGCAACACGATCTCGATGATCATCTTGTCGCGGCCGCAAATGAAATCGTCTATCAATTATCTACTGATTGGATTGGCTAGATGTGACACAGTATTGATCATCATCGCGGTAAGTGTATTTCTCATAGTATTTACGTCTTGCTCTTTTTACGCGAGAGAAATAAATATATTTAATTTTCTATTATTAAATATATTTAAATTTTAAAGAAAAAAGAAGTAATTAAAACAAGAATTATGTAAGATCGTAAAAAGCGTATTTTAAAAAGTTAAGAATAAGTAAAATATAATCTGTAGAGAGTTAGTGTGTTGTGTGTAATTAATAAGTACGGAAAATTGTGGTTTACTTGGTATAGCGCATTATTTCTTCACACTTTAAAGAAAAATTGGAAATTACGTGAAAGAAAACATGCTGATACTTCATTTAATCTCGTGAACATTTTTATGAATTCGCATTAATGCACAGAAATTTTATACGAATAGAATTATTGTGCAGGATCGTAAAATGCTGTAGAATATTGCACAGTTAACGTAAAAGAAACGGTCAAAGTTAACAGCCACTTGAATGAGTTGGTCGAGCTACTTTTCGCCCTTATTATGAAGAAATAATATAAAAGAGTTTTTTTATTACATCAAAATTAACTTTAAAAGCTTTTAAGAGACATTTTATTATTTAACAGAATAATTAATTTTATATGTCGAATTAATTTATATCATTTATATATCGGATATTAACATTTTGCATATTAGTTTGAACGTTATTTAATTATTTATCTAAAAAGTGCCGATTATTTTCGTTAAAAAGATAACTGATCAAATTTAAACATCTTTTATTCGTCATATATGTAATATTAGAACAGATTTACTTATATTACAATCAATAACCCGATAAATATTTCAT
This sequence comes from Cephalotes varians, assembly GCA_037157785.1. Classification (NCBI taxonomy): domain Eukaryota; kingdom Metazoa; phylum Arthropoda; class Insecta; order Hymenoptera; family Formicidae; genus Cephalotes; species Cephalotes varians. Next base: position 318,063 of record JANQDE010000098.1, on the reverse strand, counting down.
GATTTCCCGCGCGATTATTATTTATTAAATTCAATTAATTATAAAAAAACTAACTATGCAAATATTTCTGTCCATTTTATAAAATTTATTTATGAAACGTCTTCCCAAATGCGATTTCTCTCATCCTAATTGCGATGTGTAATGAATTACGACCGAATGGAAAATCAATATTTAATTGGCACACATGGTCAGAAACGATTTTCAATAGGATCATGGAATGCCTTGTAATTGCCATCAGATGACCTAGCGTCGTCGCGTCTGCTGCCAATCAATCATGCGCACCAGATAAAATTAAAAAAAAAAAAAAACATTTATCGTTCGCATCGTTCCTGAATCATTGAGTTGCATTTCGAAGGGCTTATCGCGACGCCGTTATCTTTTATTAACAATAGCTCTAAAAATAACCGAGCTCACTCATGTCGAAAGTGATACGAGTTAACGTTTTAGAGACATGTTTAATCCTCTTTGTCGAAATGTTTTCAGAGAACCAAGCGCAAAAGCGCGATGACAAAAAACGGAAAAACACTGTTTATTAAATCTTTCAGTGTTAAATTAATAGTTTTGAAATTATGAAAGGGTCTTCCACGAATTAGGCTACATATATATTGCAAAACTTTTTAATTGTAGTTTTAGACAGATTTCAATTTAATCGAATTTTAATTTAAGAACCACATACTTTTTTTTATATTTAATATAAAATTTATTAAATATAAAAAACTTGAAGCTTGATGAAAATAATATCCAATTATAAACTTTTTTAAACTTAGGCTACCTAATTTCTTTAAACTTAAAAACTTAAAATAGATAAAATATTAAGCCAGAAGATATCCTATAATTATATTTCCGAATGTGAATTAATAGAGCAGAAATAATTAAAGATACGTAATTCTCAGCTTTATATTGAGCGCAAGATTGGTTCATTTTATTATTAAAGTTTATTATTAAAGTATTATTATTAAAGTTTATTGTTAAGAAATTTAATTTCATAAGTTCAGTTAATACTTTATACGCAACAAAAATACTTTTTCATTAAGTTATTATTCCAACTGATTTTTTTTTAGACACTCTTTGTATCAATATCTTTCTAATGAATAAAAAATGCAAAATTCTCGCAAATATACCTTCATTATATGAACCTAACAATTAATTAATCTTCACCACACTAAACGAAGTAATTAAGAGTCTGAAAAGGATAACGTTTGATAACGTATGTCAAATATCAAAATTCAATTTCAAAACATTTATCGGGCTGTAATACTTTATCGTAGAAATCAGTCGCAGAGCTCTCGTTTTAATTTTACTCTTAATCCCATGTTTCACGCAGTCATAAATTTTCGAGATAGCCGAGCTTTTCATTAAAATAAATTCTCTTTAATATGACTCAGTAGCGTGTTTCGGCTTATCTCATATAATTTCAAGTATTTTTCTAAACATGTAATTTATGTTTATCTTCATATAATCTCGAATTTTTATCTCGAATGTACATATGTTTATATAACTCTACAGATTTTATATAAATTCAAAGCAAATATAGAGGAGAAAACTTGTGAAGAATATTGAAGAAACAGTTGCAGCAAATTTTGTAATTTACATTACTAAATTAAAAAATTTTTAAATTCTCTGCTAGAATATATATATATATATGTATATACACACACACATATATTCAGTCCTCAGGTATAATAAAAATGAACTAAATGAATTTATGGTGTGTTTAATTATGATTACATACATGTCTTTAAAAAAGTTATATGAAATATAACTACATTTTGAAAAAATTTTATAAATAAATCGAATACATGGAAAAAATTTATTTTTCAAATATTTTACGGTAGGATTGAACATAATTTTTATTAGAAATTCTAGTTTATTGTATGTATATGTATAGTAAAAAATATAATAAGAAATAAATATCATGAATCAAGTTTTATTTCTTTTATACAGTGCACTCTCGTAGCAATTAATCCTTGTCAATATAAATTCGCGACACGAAGGAAAAGAATTAATGTCATTGAAAATGCATGCCCGCCAAGATATCGTATATGGATCACACATCAAGATTATGTAAATAAATCGACACGTGTTACGCGGTTTCGCATTTCCGCGCATAAAATCAAGACTAACAGAACTGACACAGTCATAGTAAACAGGATCTTCCGGTTTAAAAGAGACGAGCCAGAGGAGCAAGATTCCGTCAATCCTCTCGAGACTAACCAACCAGATCAGGTTTACACATTACATGTTTACATAAACCAACCTGATGATTAATTAATTATTTGAAACGAACTCTTCCTTGACTTCTTGCTCCTTTTTTACTAATGAACTATTTATATACTCATCGATCAACGTCGCGAGCATAAAGACATTACACGTCTGTGATCGCACTCTACAATAAATAACAGCCGAAAAGATTGAAATATTTTTAACAAAAAAAGTATTCTAAAAATAATATTTGCAAAAAATAAACTAATTAGAATGATAAAAAAGAAAATACTCTTTGATAAAATATTGGTAAGAGACAATTGAAAAACAAAAAGAGCATTTGATTAAACTGTAGAGATATTTATAATATTTTACAAATTACAAAGCACAAATAAATAACGAAAAAATTGTATTTTGTATTTAATTATAAGAACAAATTTATTTTATTAATTTATATTTCAACGATTGCCTGTTAAGAATTGCCAAAGCCGAATCCAAACGAATGTGCCTATGACAAGAAAAATTCCGTATATTACACAAGCCCTTATCCTTATCATACTTATAAATTATGCATTTATAGGTATTAATCTACGGATTACCGGCAATCTACACGTATACGGGCGCACTATTCGACTATAAGTTCATCATCTACCCAAAGACCATCAGATATCTGTATCCGCTGGCTTGCATAGCGCAATTTGTGACGGTGTATCTGACATTAACGGTGACATTAGAGAGATATATCGCGGTCTGTCATCCGTTAAAAGCCAGATCCTTCTGCACTTACGGACGGGCCCAAGTAGCAGTGCTGGTCATAGTGATCGTTGCCTTTATCTACAATCTACCCAAGTGAGTAATCGGTCTCATTTTTCATGTCTTCTTTCAGTCTATAATCGTTAAATGACATAGAATTAATATGCAATAAAAGAAGGAAAGGCTTTAATTGAAATAGTTGTAATTAAATTTTTAATCTTTCTTTTTGTTGTTTAAAAAACGATATAATATGAAATATTCATAGCGAAGATAAAGATGAAAAGAGTATTTGAAAAATTTGTTGCACTCAATCGATTGCAATAGAAATTATTGTGCAAATTAATAGAGAACTTTCTGAATTTTTATTTAGATTCTGGGAAATTGAAGTATACAACGAGAGACATTGGAAGTATAATATCACGGTGTACTGCGTTAACCCAACCGAATTGAGGAGCAACGAATATTATGTTACCCTGTACATCCATTGGATGTACTTTTTTGTGTACTACATGTTCCCGTTTATCGCACTGGTGATTTTTAACACGGCCATTTATCGACGGGTGAGTATATAAGCCCAACATCGTCATAAATCCGAATTATTTTTCTAAAATAATATTGTACGATGATGAAGTTTTATGTATGATGAAGTTTTATGCAAAACAATGTATCTTACGAAAAAAACATTTTATTTCGCACGAATACGAAAATTTTATTTTTAATTTGAATATAAATTATACAGAATCGACAAATAAAATTGTACTAATGAGCTGGTAAAAAAAATTAAAAAAATAGTAATCATTTTTATTATGCAAGTTCGTTTGTGATCGAATAAATTTCGAATAAATTTCGAACTGAAAACATGACAAAACATTGATAACCGAAAATGAATTACGAGACAGAATCGAATTAAACATAAGAAATCGAACAGCTTGTCAATGGCAGCAAGCTTTCTCGATCGAACTAGCATTTTCCAGAGCTACCATTCCGTTTTATTAAAACTTCTTTTTAGAATTTGCAATAAAACATGACAAAGGAGTAGGAAGAGGAGAGGATGGCCAATACTGCAATAAGTTCGCATAACGGACCAGCTATATGACATAAAAATACGAATAATAAGCCAGAGCGACGAAACCAATAAAGTTACTTAGAGTGTATAAGTCTCTTTGATACACGTGCACACGTTTAGAATTCGCGAGCACGTATAAAAGCAGCGAAATTTACGGACGGCTGCTCTTACGTGCCACTTGCGGGCTGCACGACTGCAGCTACAGACACAAGCAATATCGTTCTCCTCCTCTTCCTTATCTTTCAACAAAATACGTGAAACATTTGCAGTCGGAAGTTAACATGCGTTAAATTTGCGAAACGATTTCTGCACACTAATTTTAGATAATAATAATAGATAATTTTAGATAATAATAATAATAATATAACGCAGTAAATAACGCAGTAAATAATGCAGTCTTATAAAATTAGCAAAAAACGAAATTAATAATCTTAAGATCAAAATTAGAATAATTTCATTTGTTAATATATCTTATTTTTTTATAGTTAATTAGACAGTAAAGTAAATATAAAGAAAAATAGAAATCAAAATAGTAACTAATTTGATGATATAAATTAAAATAAAGATTGTCTTTGTAATTTTTAATAAATTTCTGTAAGATAAACATAACGTTTTTTTTTTTTAGAGAAAGGGATATCCTTTTTTTGTACAATTTAATTGTCGAAAAAAATAGAAAGAATAAAAAATTGATACACAATAGCTAAAACTTGATATAGATTAATATAAGGATTTCTTACGCGTTTTTAAATAACAGGACGCATAATATCTTTGCGATAAAATTTAGCCGCAGGGCTATCGAGTTAGATTTGCACGATCCTCAGAGGTCTGAACTTACAAAAAGCCGATTGTCGAAGAACAACTATTTCCCTCAGATTTCTCTTATCGCGAAACTTTAGCGTCTGCAAACTTTGTCCTTAATTCCGGGATCAGGATGAGATTTTCAGTGCCGTATTCGGGGAGACAATTTCTACTTCACGCGGACGAATGCGCGTTTCCGATGAGAATACTCATGCGGCAAACGAAGGAAATCATTTAATCTCATCTTGAAATTCTTACTTCCTGACGGAATTGTACGTGACGTCTTTTGACATTTCTCTTCCCGGCGAGAAACCGCGACTAAGTAGCGAGAGAACGCGAACAGAATAAAGAGAGGATGCTTTCGCCTTTGTTGAAGAGATCAAAAGATCTCAACAAATATGATGATCTCTATATATAAATAAAAAAAGTTAAAATTAACGCTTACTTGCTTAGTTTGTATATTTTAAAAATCGGGCTTGAATTTCTGAAAAATGTAATTCGTTGCCATCAAATTGACAACGTTGTCTATATTCTTTCGACATTGTTCCAAAGTAATTTTCTGTGAGCCAATCAAGATAATTCACATAGGTATCTGTTTCATGAATATCAACGGGATTGACAGGCGTGTCCCGATGAGAAAACAAGAGTTGAAACAAACGTTTGCGTTCGCACCAGTTAAGGATCGCCCTGCAATCGCTCTGCTTTATTTTCACAATCTAATATTTTCAAAGCTCCGTATTACACGTTTCGGAATATGTGCCTACACATTCGTAGATTATAATTTCATTAATAACTTAACGCGAACACATTCGCGCGAAGAACGATGCCAAGTAAACCGAATACGATAATCTGAAGCAATTCGGCGACACGTGACGCCCATAATAATTTGCCGAAACGACGCAAAGTCTTAACTATATAATTAGTGTCGTCACCGTAATTGTTTTAACAGGCACGTAACTTGCTCTCGTGGTTCCGAAAGCGGAAGCCGCAAAATTAGAAGAACGCAAAAAACAGGCGAGCCAAGATAAATACGTAGGAATTCATGGTGCAAAATTTCTAATTTTTAAAATTTTGAGGATTGATTTATAATACTTGAAATTTTTCCTTGCTATTTCGTGTATCTTCTTTCTTCTCCCGTATACTTTAGTTCTTCYAACGTGGTTAATTAATTAATTAAATTATTTAATGAAAATCGAAACATATTAATGAACATGTGTACTTTAGATAACATGGATCATAATTCGAAATTACTTCTATTTATTGCTGTTAACATATTTTATCACATTATTATTGATTTTGGCGAATTATTTCTGATGCACGAGTTAATACAATTATTATGCTTTTGTACACTGGTTTCCGCTTATGTTAGTTTAAATAAACTATGTTTGATATGTTGGAATACATTGTGAAAATGATTAATATATTGGGATCGCTCTACAAGCTGTGTATTCCATCACTTTATAAATCATACGTCATGAACAGTGCACCTGTTCATTTCACGTCAGTCGTCGTACAAGGTGTACTTTATCAAAACACCCGCAATGTAATTGTTGTTTTTATCTTGCAACGCTTCAATTCGCGTTTCGATCTGCGTAATTATTTCGAATAAGTCACGCCATTATATCCCGTTTTTCGGAAATTACCGCAATCCCAAAGAGTCACAAACGAAATCCCAAGATTAATCATTCTCGTGCACGAGATCCCGGCCGTTCTTCTTTTACGTTCCGCCCCGTTTGGTCGGTAGTAAAATATCGCGGCCTGTCTGGCATCTATTCAACGCTTACTTACCACGTTCCCGAGCACGGCGTGGGCGAATTTGGAAGCTGCGGAACAAGCGTCAGGAACGACGAGGTGAGATGCAAACGTGTAATATAGGCGACGGGCGCAAAGCTCGAAATTTTGTGCGCGAATCGAACGTCCTCGTTGACGTCCTTTCTCTTCTCACCACTATCTTCCATGAACATCAAATATTATCGAGAATATCCCGATAGAATAACATTGTGACAAGAAACACGAACAAACACGAATATATTGACGGTTTTCTGTAGGAGACCATGTCAAATTGTGTGTGTTGAAGTACGATCTAAGAGAAGAGATTTCTTTTTAAACATAACTATATATCATAGCAACATTTTATACTACGACATAAGGATGACCAAAGAATCAACAAATTAGATTTTCGAATTCACTTATCAATATATTAACTCTCTTCTCTCTATGTGCAATGTAAATATAACTAATGAACATATTTATATATTGATATACAAACATAATTATATATTATTATATAAATATATAATTATATTATATGAATATATAATTAAGCTAATAAATATAAATATCGTCAATCGCTTGTGTGTTTCAAAATCGAACTTGATGTTATCGTTACGAAGAAATCAACAATGAATCGATCAAAGTCTACGATTAAAATTAAGGGAAATTGAGAGTTCGTATAGATACTAATATCTAGCCTTTTAAAGTTAAACGAACAATTGTATTCTGTAATATTCTTAAAATATCTTCTGATTATTGATCTAATATTTAGAGTTTTGCAAGCAAATACCTATCCAAACAACAGAATTACGTTCAAAATACGTTTAAAAATCAATTTTAAAGATTTAAATTGAAAAAAATAAACGTTTAAATTTGATACGTTTTTTTAAATAATTTAATGTTATAAAAAGGTTCAATAGATGTTTGTAACATTTCTTTAATGTTTTTTTAGTAATTTTTTAGTAATTTAAAATATCGTTTTTATGTGAAATATTTCGACGGTTTAATAAATCTATTTTTATACATTTAAATGTACTTTTATACGTATAGAAACGTATAAAAACGTATCGATTAAATGTTTTTTTAAACGTTCATTAAACGTAACTGTGTCGCTTGCTACATTAATCAGGATCTAACAAGTATCTTTGAAATATCACAATGTTTTTCACATTGAAAATTTCACGGTGACTTTTTGGGAACAAATCGAAAAGACAAAAACTTCGTCGCGAGAAATTAGGTTTTTCTTTGTTGAAGAACGATCGTAAATCCAGAAAAAGCAGGTCAGACATGGTACGTCACGCCGGAGATCACTGTGAACATTATGTGTTTCACATAATTTCGCACCGAAATAACATGTAATTCGCCACAAAATAAACAGTAGCACGATATATCCAGGGTGCTATTATCATTTTTTACATTGCGCGGCGAAAGAACGGTTAAAGCTATAAATTTCAATACGCCACATAATTTCATACGTCTTCAACTCTTTGTTTCATTTCCAAAAATGCGTCTACGTAAAAAAAAAATTAATCTGAAAGAGGATTATATCAATTTAATAATAAATTTTAATCCAATTAAATTAATTTAGAAGTTGCGGTCGTTTTATAAAAATTTTATAAGAATTTCTGAAATTTTAGAAAAAGCCTTTGTAAAATTTATAATTCTTAGTTAATTAATTTGTTAAAAACAAAATTAAGTTTTTATCTAATATGTAGTAAATATATTTATTATATGTTCTCCGATTTTTATTATCGTTCTCCAAATATTTTCTCTTGAATATCGATATTTATTAAGGAAATATTGGAACATCTAATGCAAATTTAATGTAGTCATTTGAATGGATCGTATTTCTTTTCATCCCATTTTTTTAACAGTCCTTGGTCGCACGGAAAATTGCGCTGTATCACGGCAAAACAAGAATCAACTCTTCGTCGACTCTGTAATTGGTTGCGTTCCTTCAAAGACACAGATCGATCTTCTTTTTTCATGCTGTTCGAGAGTCGTTATAGCCTTCTGCTTGTCAGCGTGTATTACATCATCGAACAACATTCGAGAATTTATTATAACTTCAGAAAAATGTCTGAAAGATTTGCAGAACTTATAATTCCGTATTATTAATCTCATGAAACGAGTAAATATACTATTGTAATTCTCATTAAGAAAGGCTTCATTGGTGCTTATTAAATACATATTTCTTTTGTAAGGCTTTAGTTTTTCATATCAAAGACGATAAAATATTTATTATTAAAGCAAAATAAATGATAGAAAGATGGTCTTTTTATAACGGTTATAAGAATATTAAGTCGCACGATAAGATATTATATTTCCCGATAAAATACAATTATTAATTAATTTAGTTTAATTATTTATTATTTATATTAGGTGTTCCGGTTTCGAGGGATTTTTGCAAAAAAAGAATACGTTTGTTTTAGAGAGACGTTAAATTATATTTTATTCAAAATATTTCCATCGCTAGCTATAATCTTTTCCCACTTTTCTGGCAATAAGTGAATTCCGCACTAAAATATTTGTCCTTCAATCCATTCTATAGTGAGCCTTCAAAATTAACCGGAACATCTAATAAATGAAAAATTTATTAAAGTTAGTTTATGTCATATTTCGTGGAAACTTGAAGTAAAAAAGAGAAATAAATTTTCTTTTCCTAACACAAAGATGTTAATTTATTTCTAATAATATTTCTTTAGGCGTATATTGGTTTTCAGGTCAGAAAGGCAAACAGAGACCTACAGCAGCTGTCGCGTAATCAGCGCCGCGAGATCGGCCTGGCGACGATGTTGATGTGCGTGGTGGTCGTGTTCTTGATCTGCAACATCCTGCCCATGGTCTCGAACGCGCACGAAACGTTCATCGCGGATCCGCCGCAGTGGATGGTGCAAATTGGTAATCTGCTGGTGACCATAAACAGCAGCATCAACTTCATTATCTACGTGATTTTCGGCCGGAAGTTCAAGAGGATATTTCTCAAGCTCTTCTGCTCGTCGAGAATGTTTGTGCCCGGTCGAGACAGTCCGGAGTTCCAGACGTACGACGAGTCGTTCATCACCAACACGACGAATATCGAGCTGAGAAACTCAATTAGGCACGGCCACCTCAATCGCGCCAACACCATCAGCTGGAACAACAACATTCACGTATCCAACGGCAGCACTAGACAGAGCCTGAAGAGCGGCAGACCAGCCAGTCCCAATTCCTGCGTTTATTATCCGGGCAAATATCCAGGGAGAAGCCTCAGTCAAATGTCGAAAGCGTCAAACGGTCGCAATAGTTGTAATAAAAAGGAGAACGGCGATTCCGCACTATAATGGATAGCAACAACTGTTCTTCGCGTTTATTAGGCAATTAGAAGTCTGCTGAGTGTTTTAATTAATGTCAAGAATTTCCACCGATTAGAAGTAGTGAAAAAAAATAGAATAATAATTCTAATTTTAATGGACAACAAATGTCAGTCTTTTTATATCTGTCATCTTGTCAGAAATCAACTGTCTCAATTACTTGTCGTTAGGTATCTTAAGTTGAACTGATGGAGAAGAACAGGAAGAGTGATACCTCCATGCTATAATCATGATACATAGTCGCTCGCTGCGTTTTCTGATTTATTTGATGAATAATCTAACTAAGAACGCTATTAAAATATCATAAAGATGTCAAAAGGACCAAAGCGATGTAAAAGATAATCAATATTATCTAATACTTTTCCTAGATTATTTAAAATATCATCTAATCGAAATTGAAGCAAGAAGACATTTTGAAGAAGCAAGATGAACAATAGATAGACCATTTTACGCCGTAGACAATTAATGTGATTATTTTTTATTTTCATAAGTCGGCCAGAAATACTGCTGAGAATCCTAGCTGAGTATAAGATAATTCGTCAAAAGAAAGGATAGAATAAGAATGAAGATAGAAGAAGAATAATCAACGAATGACGCAGCAAATAACTGATATTAACGTTTTCCACGTATACGTTTTCGCAGTTATCTTAGCAGTTCCGATGTTCAGGATGTCAGAATGGATGGAGAAGTAAGGCTAAGATGAGATGATTCAGCGCTGCAGTGGACAATCGATATTATTGTACCTTTGGGAAAAGCTCTGTCCAATCCTCACGCTCGGACGCTGTAATCCTGCGGGATAGCACGGCTTCGATATAAAGAAAAAGGATCGTTAAAGATAACAGTTTCGCATTTCCTGTCGCGGAAAAGCTCAGAAAGACCAAGTTCCAACGTTAATCTTTCAAGCGAAAGAATTCTTCGAAAGTTCCATCTTGCTTCAAGACGATCTAGTCGAATGTTAAAGAAACTGATGTTAGGTTCTAGTGCTGTTTTGAATAGACTTTAGACAGTCACTTGATTACGTTAATCGCTTGTACGTAGTGCTTCCGTCATCATCGAAGTTTTTTCATTGTTCAATAAAGACGCATATAGCGACATTGGCTTGATAGATTAATATAGTAATAAAATAAGTATAAATTGATAGATTAAATAGTAAAAGATATTCCCTTTTCATAAAAGGCAAAATGATTGAAGACGTAATTAAATATATCAAACGAAATATCAAAAATTGACTTTGAATTCTCAAAATAGAAATAATATTCGCAATAGAAATAATGTTTAATTAAAAAATAAAAATACGTATTACAGGTCTAAATTTTATCAGAATAATATATTTTTCTCACAATTGAGGAAATTTTTTCTTTTAAAAGATCTCGGATTTTATCTTTCACAAATTCTTTTTAGATTAAATCTTGATAATTAAAAGATAATATTAAATATCTAATAAATTTAAAAAATGTTGCGTATATATAAATATAATGTAAATATATTTATTAGAATAAGGACACACTCGCTTATCACAAAAAAGCAAGAATCTCTATCAAATTATATTAGAGCGATATTTCCCATGATATTAAATCTTATCTTGCCTTAATTGTTGAAACAAAAGAAATAATATGAACAATTTATATAGCTATGTTTTACATTAAACGTAATATAAGTAGATTATACTTTTGATAAAAATTTAAAACAGTAGCATCTTATACGTATTTTCTTGAAGCTCGCATATCTCATCCATTCCGAGCCGTGCAAATAAAATCTGTTTGAAAAAGAGATTTAATCAAACATTTAATCAAAATTAATTGAAGAACAAGATTTTAGTTTTCCATTTGCAAGATAATATCCTTCGATAAAATTCTTCAATTTTCAGTCTTGAAAAATTTTTAAATCATGTCTCGTTGTTCATTTTTTATTCAATTCACATCCTTTCTAACTTTTTTGCATTTTACAGAAAAAAACTTAAAATTTAAGTAAATTTAAATAAACAATAAAAAATATAAGCGAGATAAATCAACATAAACTTTCAAGACCGGAAGTTAAGCTCCAATTGAAAAAAATGTTACATTCCTATAATGTAACCTTGAAAAAGAAATTTAAAAAGTAATCCGCTAACTCGGACCGAGAAGGTTTCGAAAACTTCCGGCATGTCAGTCACGTACTATGGAGAAAATAAATCGAATTTCAGAAGTAAAGAACCTAATAGTGCGACATTTCTCTGGAGAGAACTTTTGTCCTGGAATCTTGTATCTTGCATTCTCGAATTATTGCTTTTTGAAACTTGCATACTGATTAAGTTCATTTGTCAATTGATGAAGAAAGATTTTCTGTTTCATTATTGGAATCACAAGATCACAAAGTTGTTTCTAGTGTCACTTGAAACTTAATTAGATTCAAAAAATATTTTAAAAATTTCATAATTTTTCAAATATTTCTCAAGCATAGTTTAGCATTTAGATGCGATAATAATGAAAGATAAAATCAATTTCCTATATTTTTCTTACAATAAACTTACAATACTTTTTTAATTTTTTTTTTTCACAAAATGAAATATCGACGTGTATATAGATATGTACAAATTTATTATATATATATATAGATTTAAAATAAAGAATGACATCAAGATAAAATGAAAAAATTGGAATACGCTGAGAAACGCCACGACTGTAGACTATAAGTGCGATCTACTTAACGCTACAAATGCTTTGAAGCATTTGATTGACCAATCGGAAGAAAATATTTTACAAATTGATCAAAGGATGTTTCAAAGCATTTAATATTAAGTAGATTGTAGTCTATAGTTACAAACCAAAGAAATGTACTTTTATTAGCCAAATATTCAAAATATAAGTGTTAGCCTTTTAAATTGTACAAATAGTGTGCAATATAATATTCACTCCGAAAAAATAACGTTCACAAGCGCGAGTAAATACATAAATATATTTTAAAAATAGAGAATCGTTAAAAATTAGATATTAATATAAGAACTGTAAATATATTTCTATCGGTAAATTTACCGAATTATATCTACTCTGACTTTTTTTAAATACCTTTCTTTTCCTCTGCTACAAAAATTATTTATTTACAGCTTGTACGATGTTCTGTTTCTATTCGATAAGAGAATATCAAAATAAACGTCAGCTCTAGTGACAGACTATCCAATTCGTAAGTTTTCAGATAACTGTTAGTTTTCAGGTAATTATATAAAATATTGGATAAGATACTGTAAGTTTAAATTTATCTTAACGATATTTCAATTTCCGAACATATTCTTGCTATAAGAGAAGAGGGGAAGAAATTAGATTTAAGTACAGAGGGAAACAAAACGCTCTCGTAACTATACAATGAAAGAGATTCGCCATTTTAGTCACGGAATTTCTATTCGAGTCCATTATAAATACGTATACTCATATACTTAATATATACAACGATGATCTGTACATATGCTTTGATCCATCTCTTGCTGTTTAGCCTATTGTTGTCTCGATATTCTTGTAAATATGATATAGGATATCAAATAATAGTAAACAATGGCTGGAAAAAACTGCAATAATTTGTGTTTTTAATTAAATAAAAGACATTAATGTAAAATTGATTCCAAAATTTAATAAAAATTACTGAACGCCCTTATGTTTTCTCTTTATATATTTAATAATACTTAATAAAATGAATGAACTGAATTTAGCACTTAAATGAAAACATTCACAAATTCTAAATATAATTTTCTTTTATTGGAGAAAATTATAATGTATAAAAATCAAATTAAGCTTTCATTCCAGCCAATACTTCTATTCCACTGTTCTATTCCACCAAAGCATATCGTACAAATTTTTTTTTCATGTAGCTTTCTAGTAACTCTTTATATATAATCTAGAACGCAACTAGAAACATATTTCGTGTAAACATATACCTTCTTTACTACTCAAATGTGCTTTAAATCAATTTTATTGTACAGAAAATAAATTCGCACACTCAATGCACGAGTTACAATTATTCAATCCTTTGTAAGATGTTGATCCTAAAATCCCAACATGGAGAACGATTATTACAAAGTCTCTACGCTTATAATGCCTACAATTAGCTATATCTATAGCTTCTTAAAACATTAAATAAAACATGATCACAAGAAAAAGACCACAATTTTTAAAATATCACAAAGCAAAAAAATTGTAAAGCAAAAATATTAATAAAATTAAATATACAAGAGCAAAATGAATATAATGAAACATATTGAATATGCGGTAAGAATTAAATGTACTCCGTTTAACCATCTCTCTTTTGTCAGCATTTTAATTTGCGTAATATTCCTTTTTGTTACAATTTCAGCACAATAAGTAACAAACGTGAAATCACTTTCTTGACTAAATGCAATTGTTAAATTTCACATTTTATATTCCAAATGGTTATGTAATCAGACAGTTAGAAACTAACTGGAGCACCGAGAATAAGATAAGTTTAAGAACAAAAAGATCTTTCGACTACATTTATTTGAAGAATATTATGATAACGGCACATGTAACGTTATTACATAATGTGACTGCGATCCCATCCACAAGCCAACTACGTTTTTTTGCTCTTCGATCTCATGTAGAAGTACAAGACGATCAGTCCCAAACCGGCGTATGTTGCCTTCGTCACCTGGAAAATAAATCGGACACTCGAAAATCCATTCACAGGTAAGAGGGCTCGTCGAGACCCTCGTACAAATGTCGTCAACAATTTTGAGGTTAAGTCACTCACGTTCGCCCGACCAGACATGGTTTGGCTGTTGAAATATTTTCCCAAACCTGTGAGTTTCTCTTCGCCCTCAGCCATCTCTCCACAATAGAAAATTCAATTTCAAACGTAAAAATTCTACAGAAAGATCGCGAAACGTCGTCAAGCCGCGAACTCGCTGTGCCTCAATCGCAACCGTCTGCTGAACGCCATGTTGAAGATATATCAAAAATCGAGAGTAAAATCGATATATCTATATCTCGCGGACTTCCTGAAAAGATCTTTGCCAAGAACTTTTTATCTATAAATATTGCTCGCGAAAAGATCAACAATTTCCAGATTTCTGGGATTTTGTTCAGCAATATATTTTTAAACGTCTGGAAATTTCTCATTAATTTGTCTTCCCTGAGATAAATAAAAGTATATGATTAAAAAAAAAAAAGCTTTCTCTATGATGATAATAGCACATATTTCATCTTATCATTTACTTTCGTTTTCATTTATCAATTTAATTTCTCATGATATTTATGATAATCATTTTCATTATTTATACGATTCAAATCTATCTTACACTATTTACGATAATCATTTCTTTCTAATGTTTAGTATAAAATTTTATTATTCTTAGAAAATATGAATTATATTGCATGTGACATTCATTTTCTTAAGAAAAAATTCAACATAAGTCTTGATAAATTTTAATAATTTTTACATTTCTAAAAAAGAACTCTTGATGAAAACCTTCTTAAAATATTTGATATAAGTAGACACAATTACTGCAGATCTTTTTTTTTTAATCAAAATGTATTTTAATAGCTTGTTAACATCATAGCTCTTTATTATCAAATATATTAGCAATTTTTATGCTTTTTCTTCATATCTTACATAAAAATTACAAAAGTATCTCTTATCATATTATTACTTAGGCCTATACTTAAATTAAATAGCAACAATGGTGACTATAAACTAATTGAAGGAGTGTGCTGAATTACCAAAAAATAATAGGATAAATGAAAATAATCAACTGTATAGATACAATCGAGAGCAAAAATGTCTGTTGTAGTGTACTGAAATTGAACTGCTCTTACACTAAACTTTCATCTATAATAATTAATAATCGGCCAATTATCGGAGAAAAAAGTATAGTGAGACGTGCAAGAGAAGCTCGCACAATTGTACTCACGACACCTAAATCAGACGTCTTTGCTCATCGTTGATACATTTCGTATTCTTTTCATTGTTACAATCAACATTACAATTTAAAGTATAGAGAATTCGGAATAGTTTAGAGACAAAATAACTGTCACCTGTTTTCATTACATAAATGTCAAAAAAAAAGATAAAATAAAATTAAACTTATATATTTGTACAGTTATATATTGTAATTGATTTTAACAGTAATTCAAAAAGAATGTTGATAATGGTAACATATCACTTGCAGCAATCACATTAAATGTCAGTCAACAGATTATAAAATCATTCACAAAATCTGTTTGCTTACTAAAGCAAAAATTATATAAAGCTTTTATAACATTACATATTATAATATACATATCAACCTGTCAACATTTATATATGTTTATATATATAATTTGAGCATAGTTCAATACGTCGCTTCAGGTCGCGGTAAGTGACGATCAAAGTCTAGAACAAAAATATTAAATTAATTAAATGTTCCATTTTCTCTTAGAAAGTATTTATAATATGTGTACAAGTAATATTCGTACAAATATAATATTATTCACCTTAATAACAAACTTTTTCAAATTATTTCTTATTCAGGAAAAAATATTAAATATATAAATCTTTTATGTGTGTATTCAATTATTAAAATCCATTGAAAGATTCAGATGATTTTAGACATCACATTCGTTTTAATAGCACTCACCCACAAAATAGGTAGAACAGAATCTTCCAAAAATTCGTTTTTTTTGAAAGCATTCTCTATTTCCTCACGTGAAACTATCTTCAGTTTGTGCAATAATGCTAAGGCGGTTTGCAAAGAGATCAAATTAATAGAGATAATGCGTTTCTCAGAATCACGAGGAACATTTAGAGGATACCTAAAATGGCAAAAATATATTCTTGCATTAAAAAAATTATTATTCTAAAGATTATGAATGAAGTCGTAATATTGTATCACTGTGTATTTAATATATAGTGAATATACGTGTATTTGTGTGTGTGTGTGTGTGTGTGTGTGTGTGTGTGTGTGTGTGTGTGTGTGTGTGTGTGTGTGTGTGNGTGTGTGTGTGTGTGTGTGTGTGTGTGTGTGCGTGTGTGTGTGTGTAATTAGATATCATGTTTAAAATATAATAATAAAAATATAATATTTTAAGTGTTAAAAGATTTATAATTGTCTCCGTATCTTGATCCATTAAGGTTCCTGACTAGTCGCCATGACCATATTGGATCATGACGTCATAAGCGAGAAATGATACGTTAAAGTTTCTTGCGTGTCATTTGTAAATAAAGAGAATTTAGATAAAAGAAGCTAACAAGATCACTTTAAAACACTTGTAAAAATGGGCCGAAGCTATCCTTTCCCCCTCTAATAGTCAGTATTCGTAAAAGATTCGTAAAAGATGATAAAAGGCACGTGAAATGCATTTACTTAAGGCGCATGAGTAGTCTATTTTCACTTTATGTGCCTTATTACCTCCCACCTCGCTTTTGTAAGGGATTGATAGTGTTGAAAGTGAAGTAATGCGTGAAAGAGTATGAGGAATATAATCCGTTTCGAAAATCCATTTTAATAAGATTAAAGAGGATGACTGTAAATAAAATATATTCAAATTTACCTGTCCAATTGTAAAAATTGCAATGGATACTCAGATCGCAGAATTTCTTTGAAAACAACTTTTATATTCAGTATTTCTAATGTGGCCAACAAGCAAGAATGCAACTTGAGATTTGTAAAGGCTTCTACAAACTCGCATGTCAATATCCAACCGTCCTGTTCGAAGTTAAATAGAAACGTCACACCTTTAACTGAATCTGTGAAAAAATTAGCAATTAGTTCCATATATAATGTCAATAGATAAACAGCTCAATAAATATTTAATAAGATCATACCAATTTTCTGAAATACAAAAGGGCTGCTACAAGCCGCATTCATGTTCTGAACGGATTCATTCTTGTTGTACCAGGAATTTGGGTAGATATCCATCAATCTCTCTTTGTCGTGATTATCTTCGAAAACATAATTCATCGAATTGGTCGCTTCATTTGTTTCTCGAGGTATGGATTTTCTGCCGTTATCACGATTCCAATCTTGGCAAGATAAAAGTGTGCAATACCGATTACTAGTGCTTTCGTTGTGATTCAATAAAGGAACACTGTTTTGGAACTTTGAATTGGAATATTCTGGAATCTCTATTTGATTCCAAGTTTGTGACGACACAGGTCGCAAATTGTCCACGTTACCATTTTGTTGATAATAAGTCGTTTCGCTATTTATTATCGACTGTAAACCTTGCACGTGATGTACCGCTTGTCGAGTGATATAGTTTTCATCAACTTGCGAATTATCTTTCGTTATCTTATTTATTACTATATGTTGCGGAGCAGCAATATCGTTTGCAGGCTGCACCTGTGATGCAGAATTCTTATCATATTGTCCTAATTCGACAGATTGAGCGTTCTGAATGTTATCGAAATTGTTATTGCATATGTTTTGCCTTGCATTTGCATCTATGTCTGCGTCTGTTTGTTTTTTCTGCGTATTATACATTACCGGACCAGATTCATAGACAATTCTCGGAGTGTAATTTTCACTAACATATTCCACGTTATTGACAGGCGTAAAGCAATTACTTCTCGCGTGAATATTCGCAGTTTCTGCTTTTAAAGCATTACTCTGCGGATTTTTAGTCGAGAGATACGATGCGATATCCGCATCGTAGTTATTAGCTGTTCGCTCATTCCGCGTCTCTGGTATTTGCATTCCATCAATAATAGAACTCTTGAAGGGATTTGTGTCTTTCAACATATTGGCGAACTGGATGTTCATACTGTCCAGACATTCGGAGAAATTATTGGAGGTACTCGCTGGCATCGCATGAGCTACCGGTATCTTTAGAGGAATGTTTTCGCTATTAACGAATGAAGAAGGATTTGCAGTTGTTGAAGAAGGCGAACTGAACTCGTTGGATAGACTCCAGTTATTTTTAAAGGCAAGACCGTCATAAGTAAAAAACATGGCGTTACTCTGCGGTTTGTCGCCGCTGTTTATGCCAAATGGATTTGACATCGAAAAAGTATTTACGTTAAACTCCTGATTCACGACAGTTTCGCTGTTTAAATTGTACGGTGTCTTTTGTGCCGAATCAATATCGTTCAATGTCGTTCCGTTCGTAAGATTGGACGGAGTTTTCGAATAATTATCTTTTTGTTCTAATAAAACCTTCTCGATAATTTTCAAGATCTTATTCAACTGAATATGATCCTTAACTGAGAGTGACAAACGTTCCATCAGAACGTTAAGGACCTCGATTATGCTAGTTTGCAACTTCTTATTCTCATTCCAAATCGACATGTACATCTGTTTAGCGATGTCATTAGAAATGAATTGTTGGTCGGCCAGGAACGGATTCGTCGTCGCTCTCACGTCACCGGAGATTGGCGCATTCGTGTTCAATGTATTTGATATGTTCGCGAAGGAATAACAATTCTGAAAGTTTCTCGATGGAATTGCGCCATTAGACGGAATGCGTTGTTCTGTGAAAGGAGGAAAACCTGGCGGCGGTCTCACCGGCTGATGATGATTATCGTAATGTAACGTTGGTCCGGACGGAATCAAAGGTGTCTCGTGCTTCTCTTCTGTTGCTGTTGCTTTGCAGCAATTCTCAGGCATCAGATTCTCTTCCGCAAAGCAATATGTCGGTATTTGGTTCAAATTATTTACCACATACTTCATTATGCTCGCCATGTCGACGGCATCAGCCTGAGTGACGAAAGCAAAAGGGAAAAAGTGATCAGATAAAGTGATACATCTCATGAAATCATAATAAAATTTTGAATTTCGAAAAGTAAAAATGAATGCTTGAATATCAATCAATCTCTGAATAAGTTCGAAATAACAGCCAATTGGATTGGGCAACCGTAAGAAATTCGGGAAAAATTATCACTTTATGAGATCGTAGTGTTACCGAGAAGTAATATAATAATTTCACACGCACATTCTTGCACATTCCAATTTCTTTATTACGATGTGGTATAAAATAACCACAGTAACAAATGACAAAGAAAAATACATATGACACCACACATAAGGTTCCAATTTTTCCCAGAATTAGACTAATATTCTAATATATATTACAAAATTACATATTGCAAAAAGATTACAGAGATAAATATATATTAGTTGGAGTTTCATTTCATAAATTATATAATTATTAATAATATTTTAATAATACTATATTGGAAATTATACATAATGATATTAAAAATAATATAATACAATATTAATCACTACTGCAATCTATTGTTAATAATTGTATTATTAATAATTATAACATTTAAATATAGGTATAATAACATTTAAATATAGTTATAAATGATTATATATATTTTTCGATTTATATTATGTGATTATAATTATTTGCAATATAAAATCATATTAACACATTTTTTTAATTTAAAAAAAAATAAGCTGCTCATTTTTTACGATTTAGTAAATTTTTCTCGCATGTAAATTCAAATTTTCAAATTTATCGTTTGAAATTTCAATCATTTGCATTGCTAGGGAGTTGTGCGATGTAAAAAGGAAAATCTTCTTTAGATCCTGCATAAGCATCCCATTCGCTCTCATCGGATTCTACATCACAGTCATTGTAAACTGGCGGAGCAAATACTGTCTCGGTCACATTCGCGTCATCATGCATCGATTCACACATTTCGGACATGCAATCCGATTTATCATCCCCCTTACTTTCGTCACTTTTGTCATCTTTGAGACTTTCTTGATTAGAACTCAGATCATCAGAATCTAACTCAGAGTTACTCCCTATATTTTGCGCAATTTTTAACATCTGTTTCATTAGGTTCGGAACATTCAATGTCTGATCTGCCGCAGTCAATTGATCATTTGAATCATTACAGGATAAAGCAATAGAACTAAACTGATTCAACTGATGTTTCGTATGATCAATATTAGAAGAAGCAATAAAATCAGTTTCCAAGGATTGATTTAACCGATGCTGCTTTGTGTTGTCAATGTTAGAAGAAGTAATAGAATCTGTTTCTAAGGATGAAGGATTTCTTATTCCTTCAAACTCACTATGTGCGTCATCTAATATCAGCTGTTTAGATAATTCCTCAGATGTTGATGCAAATTCCTTAACTGAGTCATCTATCTTGCAAGTATTCATGTCCATTCGATTAGATGCCTTAGATTGTTCATCATTTGATGAGCTAATAGTATCGTCGGAGGAATTGAAACTATAAGACGACGATTGAATTTGCTCGCTGCTGGAAGAGCTTGTGTTAACGGAACTGGAGTTCATCGAATCCATTTGCTTGCGCTTTATTTGGTCCAATAGCATCTTGTATCTAGGATACACTTTGTTATTTGTATTGGATTCAAGAGAATTATTTGTATTGCATTTAGGCATTTCTCCATTTATGTTATCTTTATTGTTAGATACATTGGAGAAAGTGGACTCCGAATCTGTATTGGAATCTCTGTTCTCTATTTTTTGTTCAGCTCGTGTTTTGCACACTTTGCCATTTCTGTCTATTTTCTGATTCATTTTCCTCGAAGAAGCTATGTCATTGTGCTCAACGATATTTGTATTGGAATTCGATGTATCTTCAGATTGAACATTATCATACATTGTCTTGAGTTTTTCATTTGGTGTAAACAATACTCTGACAATACGGTTGGATACATTGCCTTTCAGCATTTCCATAATATCGGATATATCTTCAACATTATGAACGATATTATTTTCGGGTAAAAAATTTTCCTTTTCCAAGGAAGTCATGTTTAGAAAATACTGTTTACCAGGTATTTTATTTTTCTGATTATGCGATCCTGATTTATTTTCTATGTCACTCTTACATTCTCTAATAGACGTGTCCAAATTATTAGGCAATGTAGCAATTGTCTTGTGAGAAAGATTATTCTCCCCTCTTATTAACGACCAATCAATAGGCTCCATTAAACCACGTCCACCGTACAAACTCCTAAACGTTCCAAAATCATTATGATCATTTTCATCAGGATCAGAATCTCTCAAACTGAAGTTCATAAAACTGTCTTCACCGTTACTTTGCGTTTCTATCTTCCTGCTTGAATTGATTTGTCTTGCATTATCTTCGTTATCTGTATTTGTTTCGGATATCGAAGTGTTCGGATTAAAATTAGATTTTCGATCAAGACTCGATGTTTTCAATTTTTCTAATGGAACTAATTCTCTGGGCGTATTTGACTTCCCATTTTGCGGATAGTTTCTCGACTGCGACTTAGTATCCGAAGATTTAGCATCCAATGACTTGGTATCCGGAAATTTATCGAGAGACTTAGTAGGCGGAGATTTAGCGTGCAAAGACTTAGCATTCGGAGATTTATTCCATAACATCTGCAGGAGCACTTTTTTGCTAGCCGGGACGTTATGCAAGGACTTAACAGTTTTCTTTTCGATATCTTCGCTTTTTACATCGGATAATTTATGCGTTCTCTCATTACGCGAAATCGATTGATTTCTATAATGTCGCGGTTCATTTACTTTGGTTGTGCTTTCTGCATTGATTGTCTCGATAGACATAAAAGATTCAATATCGAATCTCATATCGAAAAAATTTATTATGTCATTCATACGCACCATTTTACCAACTTGCGCTAGTCTCTCTTTCACTAACCAATCGTTTATACACACATCCTCTTCTTCGCTTGTATCGGTCAAAATGACCATCATGGAATTGTACTGTCAAAATAAGCAGATAAATAATTTTATAACAATTTTACTATAATATTATATTATTGAATGTTAAAAATTTAAAAATAAAATGCAATTTTTAGTTGTTCTTTTAATATCAACAATTAAAATAAAAAATAACAGATATCATAAACAAAGTAATTATAAAAATATCAATAATAAAAACATAAATATTAATAATTATAAAGTATGATTCAGAATTAAGAATTAAAAGTTTAATTTTCAGAAAGAGAAAAATCTCACCGTAGGATCAACAGTAATTATGGTTGCAGCTAGAAGGGTGTCAGCGATCTTTTCAACAAATCGATCACTTACGCTCTTTTTCCAGCGATCACCAACACTTGGTTTAACATCATATAAGCTGCAAGGTATTGCTTGGGCGGGTAAGAAGGAAAATTTTTTATGCAAATAATATATATCCTCGGGTGCATATGTCTTCAAAGTGCCATAATCATAAAAAAGTACCTGTTTTAAAAGATAATTATTGCATATCAAAATGTAATTCTTAAAGATTAATAAAATTATCTGTTGGAAACTTATTATTGTACTGACTGTTACTCTAAAATCTGGCTTTACACTCTTGATGATTCCTCGATGCCACTTATTAATGTAAATGCATGCACAATTCAGGTCTTTTTTCAAAGCAATTTTTGCAATGGTATATGCATTTTTGTTGGCCTCATAAAAATCTCTAAAAATAAGACAATTTCGACTTAGATTTTATAGTCAGCATTAGTAAAAAAGCTTTGCAAACATTTGGTTGACTGATCATGTACTTACGTTAGTTCATCCATCATTCTCTGAAGACATTTCTTGTTTTCTCGGAGTTGTATCCAGAAAAAGTTTGGATGAAATACTTCTACAACATATACCTCTAAGAACTTTTTGCTGTGTTTTAATTCCATTACTGATATTTTGTCTATATTATCGCCATAATTCATTACATCGTTGGGAGCGAATCTCTTGGTAATGGTAGGCGACTGCAAAATTATATGGATCATCATAATCATTATTATTACAAATAATAAATGCCCTTCTGGCATTCATCATAATAAACATATTAACAAGAGGAAATTAATTAATTAATTAAATTAATAATATGTATAGAAGATACAAAGAGAAAATATTGTAGATACATTTTTATACATTATTATAAAAATTATGATATTCATGAATTTATCCTTGTATTTAAATCTAGCAATACACACAAGAATTTTTGAATTCAAAATTTGAATTCAATACAATATTGAATATAATTAATGCTTAACTTATATTTTTTCATAGCTCTTAATAGTATTATTCATGAAAGAATAATAACAAAATAGTTTCAGCTATTATCACTGTTAATAATGTACAGCATAATCCACGAGACAAATGTTGTTGGCAAATTCTAGAGCTAATATTCTAAAATATTCTAAAATAAATAAATATAGGTGTTATCAGAGAATAATTTATTACGTACAACTTCTGATGGGATTGGTGCATCATCCTCATTACTGCATTGTACTTGCACTGTTCTATGCTCGTCATGTTGATTATGCGAAGATTGTGCTATATCAATAGGCTCCGTTTTTGGAACTACTGGCCTTTTATCCGCACTATATAATATAAAGTCATCAGTTTTGTTGACTTGTGTCATATAAAAAATTTTCGGCAGGTAGGACGTGAATTCCCGCACACTCGCAAAGCCTAGCCCGGTATAATTTAGGCGCACCTTGTATTCCTTAAGATACACTTCAGGTAGGTCAGCACACCAGATTCCCTCCGGATGTTTTCGCAATAGTTCCTCTAATCGAAACTTTGTTTTGTCACATATTATCTCGGATATGTCTCCGAGACGTTCAAAAGCCTTCATTTCCGAATTGCTCTTGCTATTCATCATGGCAAAGTAGGCGTCTTCACTAATTTCTATATCGTTTTTGACCTCATTATTGAACGTATTAGTTTGTTCATATTTTACATATTGTGCAAGATTCGTTGCAAGCTGCTCGCTCGTTTTTGGACGTCTTTGGCATTTACCAGTGTAACCGGCCGGTACGAAATCAAGTTCATCACTAAAACACTCTCCACATTCAAATTCCTCCTCACCGGCGGCACATACAGTTTGTGTGATCGGAGGCGATCCTGAATTACTCGGTGATTCTGACACATTCCATAATTGTGGCGCGGAAGCATTGTCCATCAATGACTGCTGGTGGACTGCATTACCTTGCAAATTATTATTTTGGGTTGGATATACCATGTTGCCATCTAAACACAATTGATGTGATAACTCGCGCAGTTGATCCCGCAAATCTTGTGGAGAGACATTTACATATGGCACTAACTTCTGTACAAACATCACAGCGTTCTGCAGACTCACACCATTTGGATTGTTCTTGACATATTGCATAAGACAAAATAACTTATCAGGTGAGATTCTAACACGATTAGATTTCATGTGGATGCGACGATTGGACATAGGCTGACGTAAATGGATTGGGATGTATCTTCTCGGGGGAATCTTCTGGCGTGCCACCAGCGAACTCACGTGCTTACTTTTCTCTGACGCAATTCCGCGTACTTGATGATTGCCGTTATAATATTCAACAGAAAAATGCTCCGGCATACTTTGAAGAAATTCCACTAAGTTGGAATGACCAAATTGACGATATGGTATACGTTTCTGCTCTATCTCATAATAGTCTCTTTCAAGAACAGGTACAGGTGTGGCACCTTTCCGAGCAAGCAGTAACGACAAGATAATTGTGCGAATATCGTCAAGTTTACCCTGATTTACCATCTTTGAAATCTCTGTCATTTATAAAAAAAAATTTATTATTATCATCAGTTGTTATATGAAATTAAAATAGTTACAAAAAGAAAAATGCTATATTTGATAAAATTTTAGAAATTCATAAAATATTATCGAAAGTGTAAAGTAACATGCGATTACTGTTTATTTCGTGCAATTTTGAAAATAACTGATGATGAAGTGCATTTGCGACATCTAATGTTTTGCTATTGAAAAGGCAACATGCTGTTCAACCAGCAAAAAAGATTGCGCCATTTATAGGAGAGGGTGCAGTAGGCAAAGATACCGTATAAAAATGGCATGATTGATGTCAAGCAATTGAAAATTTCAACGTCGAAGAATCATTCCTATTCTGTAAAGTCTGCGATACATGATGCTTGTTTTCCTGCTGGATCGCTTGCGTTTTAATAAATTATTAAAATTGCACCAAACAGAAAGCAGAATTTTTAATAATTTACTAAAACGCAAGCAGGCGGGAAAACAAGCATCATGTGCCGCAGGCTTAAATTCTTAACACGTCGATATTATTACGTTGTCGTTGCGCAGATATTCTATATGGTAAAAAAGCTACACAACAACACAACGATATCGACACTTAARAGTTACAGGGCGTTTTTTAGATAGGACAGTGTAACACAGTGAATCATGAGGTTTGTTTTCTTGCTTACATACCTAGTGTAAACTATCATATGTCTTGCTTACACTTGTAAACACACTATCATGTGTCTTGCTTACACTTAATACACTTTACACTAAGTGTATGAAGTGTAAGCAAGAAGAACGTAGCTATTTTTTCATCCTTGTTTGTCAATATTAAACAAGGATGAAATGATTCACTGTGCTCTAGTTTCCACCGAAGCCTTTAATTCGCACCTAGTGCGGCGTAGGATCAAATTTAAGTSGATGGAAATGCAATARCTCACTCTCATTCCYATGGTCTATTGCATTTCCATCGACTTAAATTTGATTCTACGTCGCACTAGGTGCGAATAAAAGGCTTCGGTGGAAACTAAGCCTGTGTTACACTGTGTCTTTGCTGGAAAACGTCCATAGAATAAAAGTACTGGTCTTTGACGTTGAAATTCCATTCTTGGAGTGTCAGGTTGCTTCTCATTCTGACGAAGTGAACTGTAACGTTCACGAAACAACATTTAATGATGTATCAAGAATAATACGGAAACCACCCATAAACCTCTTAATCTCTTTGAAGAAAATGCCCGTGGAAACCTCAAGAGATGTAGAAGATATTGCTATATTGTATCTATAGTATTATTTCTAACTTTAAAGTAGAAGACATTGAAAAAATAGCAGTTAAATAATTATTAATATATCATTAAACATATTATTAAATAATATTATTAATAAATACACTTAAATATTAATAAATCGTGTTTCAATTTACTCTTAAAATGCCTATAAATTTTTCGAACGATCTAATGTTTTATAATTATGTATTACAGTAAAAACTGTTTGTTTTCACATTTGTGAAACTAACGCCCTGCGCACAACGGATGAAATATTAGAAACAAGAATATTAAACTTTCAGAATCAAAATTAGGGCACATTTCAGATAAGTAATAGATTTATATTGTCTGTACATATATAATACATATATGTCTTATATTTTATTTGTATGCATCGTACGTTACATTTAATCTCTAGTCCTAGATTTCCAAAATTTAGTAATTATTCTTGTTCGATATTTTTTCCATTGTGCGCAGCGTCTAAAGCAAATGTATCAAATAATCAGTATCATAGATACATAAAGCAGTATTCGTAATCCACTCTCAGATGTAAAATCGTTTTAAATCTAATGTTACGTGGTCTCAGATTTTAAGCCAACTTTAGATGCTCTATCTACTTATTCGCAGATTAAAAATCTTTGCAAATAATAGTGCAATTAACAATTGAAGAAGAGCAGAAGCAAAAACTGATTTAACCTCAAAAAAAGGAAAAGTGAGAATAAATTAAAGATGCACATAAAAAAAGCTCTGAAAGCTTTTAAAAAAAATTATAAAAGCTTAAAAAAAATGTACTTTTTAACGAAAAATTTTCTCGTAGGCAAAAGTGAGATGCAAAGCAGTGTTCGAAAGAGATACGTTCGGCTTTTCCGCACAAAGGTTTACGTACAAAAAATAGAGATGGCATGCAAAACTAGGTGCAATTTCCGTCACGTACTCCTCTTGCAGGTTCTAACAGTTGCAACAAATGTCGAAACTTGAGGATTAAGCGCAGATTCGATGCACAGTGCTCACTGGTGATACATGCTGTTGCGTAGAGAAACGTAGAGATAGGTTAGATGAGGCAGAAAGAAGTTAGATTTGTTAAAGCAAGCAAAGATTCTTGATTACGAATGTAGAGAAAGGATGTTCTTCGTCATCTGCGAGGTTTCGTCTATTTCGTCCTACCTGGCAACGTTTCTTTTCATGGAAGCAAACAACTGACGCGCCAAATTCACCCTGCCGGACACATGTACTGCTCTATCTCAAAAAGAACACAATGGCGTTATGCGCAAAGTGATGGAAGTTTTAGCCAACCTCTTTATTCTTTCTTCTTTAAAGAGAGAGAGCCCGACCTCACGCCACATCGAGAAAGAAAGAGAATTTAGACGGGACAAGTATAAAAAGCGTGTGAACACGTTTCACGCTTGCTTTAGATAGGAACGGAGCTTTCCGGCTTCCTTTATTCGAATAGCAAGAGCAGACATAAATAATTCGAAAATTTTAAATATGTAAGACAGTGCTGGCAACATTGGTCTAGAGCCCGCATCAGACTAGGGACCGATTTTATCATTGGCTGCGTTCAGCAGAGAAGGCAGCTTAGTAAGCGCTTTGCGCTGATTGGATTAGGGCCACTTTTACCAACGTCGGTTAGATTAACCGACGGTTAATTCCAATGGAATTATCCAATCRCATTTGTCTTTGACCAGAATGAACCAATCACGGTTGACACTTTAACCATCAGTTAACTTAATCGACGTTGGTAAAAGTGGCCCTTATACTTTTAGATCTAAATTGAGATAGGATTATTCTTCTAGATCTAACTAGATCACTCTACGCATATTTCTACCCCCACCACCTCAATCAGCGGTCCAGGTCTCCAGGTCTCCATTGGTTGCAACAGCCAATCAGCGACTTTAAACGAGTCTGATGGCTCTGGCACACAGGACGCGGCAAAGCGGCAAAGCGATAATGCGGCAACGCGGTGACCAATCATCGTCTTGCTGGTACGGAACCATTAGAAAGCAAGACGGTGATTGGTCACCGCGTTGCCGCGTTACCGTTTTGTCGCTTTGCCGCGTCCTGTGTGCCGGAGCCATGAGATTCGCATTGTAGACCTAGCATAAATCTTTAAGGCCAATTTCCAATTAGCTTGATCGGCTGATTAACTGTGTCAACTGTGATTGGTTCAGTTTGGTCAACGATAAATGCGATTGGTTAATTCCGATGGAACAATCGGCCGATCGAGCTAAAAAATGGCTGCGTTCGGCAGAGAAAGCAGCTTAGTAAGCGCTTTGTGCTGATTGGATTATATTTTTAGATGTAGAGGAATAATCCTATCTCAATTTAGATCTAAAAGTATAGTTCAATCAGCACGTAAAACACTAAGCTGCTTTTTCTGTTGGACGTAATGATTGAAGTGTTGCGTATATTAATGTTAAATATCTTTTTTTTTTCAAAGTAATGAATCTTTTTTTAGTCAAATATTTTTTATTTTGATTTATTTTATTAATTAAAAACACTTTTACAATTGCAATAAATTAAAGAGATCTTGCAGACATGAAATTCCTTGATTATCATCGAATTCATTATTATATCTCATAATTTTTTTCAATAATCTGTATACACATATTACCCAAAATTATTCACAAAAAACAATTCTTCGAAGCTTCCCAGATAGCCAAAGTCGAAAACAGATCTTGCAAAATCTTACTATAAATCTTATTGGCAAGAAGAATACAAATTTAATATAAAATTTGATCCATCAGATGATGTCGACAAAATGTGTGGCAGATGTGTAACAAAATCTGCTGATATAATTTATAATAGTAAATCAGCGGTAAAATATGAAGAAATGTACTTATATCATCAGCAAAATTGGCGGCAAAAACCACGCAAGATTTGCATCAACCTGGCGATAAATTAGCGACAAAAACGATCTGCGCAGTGCTGTTTGATAACACATGGGCGGCAAGATATGGGCAAGGTCTGCGCAGTGCTGACGACAAATGGCAAAAACTGAATAAGTCATCTCAGTGAAATGAGAAATTTTATAAGCGTTAGCATTTTGCGGGAATTCGTTGATAGTTTAGAAACGATGAATAGAGCAATTTGGCGTTTGGAAGGCATTTGTACACGGAAGACGTTTGCTGTCTGAGCAAAGCTCTCTGCACGAAGATTTATCAGTGTTTACTGAGTGTATTCCGAAAAGCGTTTTGCCTCAGCATTGCAGAACTTTCACGAAACATTATATATAATAAGTCTAATAAATTCCGTAAACGTTCAAACCCAACGGCGTTGTGTAAGCATTCTTACAACCCTGATAGCAAAATGTTAGCAATTTGGTGCCAAATTGGCAGCAAACTCGATCAGATTTTGAYTACAAAACCATAGCTATCTGTGTCTGCATTTGGCTGTGGATTTGTCGACAAAGTCTGCTGACAGGCCAGCAGATTGGGGGGCAGAAACCGAGCAAGGTCTACTCAGATTCAGATTCTGTTCTCAATCCGTCAGATTATGCACGACTTTGCTGGGTTTCTGCCACTAATCTGCTGGCATAGCACGTTTAGCAGGCTTTGTCATATTTCTGAGCAATTTGCTGACAATATCTGATAATACAAACTCTGTGCGCAATTTGTTGCCTTTCTGCAATCAAAGATTGTCAGCAGACTCTGCTCAAAATCTGTCTCCGCAGGTTTTGCTATCAGGGAAAGTATGAAAACGTATAAATTCTCAGAAAATTCTCAATGAACGATGTAAGTCGCATGAGGTGACCCAGCTAGGGTGGTCTCAGTTCGTGTATTACATTATCCTCTTTTGAAGGAGCCTATACCTATGCATTGTCTCGCGAGTATCAGTACTACTTTATTTGCCATTGACTTCCTGGCCGATTTGATTCCCATGAACCGTGTGATGGGATCACGCGCCATAAAATAAGAAGAAGAAGACAACGAATGATTGTCAATGTTTTATAAAACTTTTTATTTTCGTCAGGGCATTTGATGACAAATTGACGGCAGAAATCGAATATATATTTAAATATAAGATTTGTTTTCTGTTCAATGCACTGCATTAGTTCAAGAAATGTATATCAAAGCATTTTTTGTTTCTGAAATGGCATTAGCGACACTGTTTCTTATTCCAGTGCGACGGAACTCACTGCACAAGTTCATTAAATTGGCTG
Organism: Cephalotes varians; assembly: GCA_037157785.1. Classification (NCBI taxonomy): domain Eukaryota; kingdom Metazoa; phylum Arthropoda; class Insecta; order Hymenoptera; family Formicidae; genus Cephalotes; species Cephalotes varians. Next base: position 287,271 of record JANQDE010000098.1, on the reverse strand, counting down.
CACTAAGTTTGGAGTCAGTGCAAGCAGTGTAGCAATATACTAGGGGTTGATTTCGTGTGCCGCAGGCTTAAAACGTTCCTATGTTTCGATTTTGGACTTTGTGTTGCTGGGTACTATATAACTTATTCATAACATGTATGTAACGTAACATACGTAATGTAACGTAATATTACATAACGTAATATGTAATATTCATAACATATACATATACATACCATTATAACATAAATAGACACGTTTTACATCAATGTTATTATAATTATATTCAATTTTCTGGAATGCATCTTGGACATTCTTCGATAAGCGCACAAATTGCGTACGTTTATATTATGTGTAAATGTTACAGAATTAGACACAAATAGATGAAGGATTCCTCAATGGATTCCTCAAATATCGATGAAAAAAATCAAAGAATCAACATTTATACAAATTTTAATATTTATAATAATATTTTAAAAATCAATAAGAATTATCAATCGTGATGAATCGTCTGTTCCTTCATGTATCATCCTTGTTTTTAATTATTGACGTGTTGACTTATCTTAATAAGTATCTGATATAATTAATTTATACATATAAAATAAAAAAATAAAAGAGATTATATTAAAAATTTAATTTTTCTCTTTTAATTTCTGCTTCTTACAAAAATTAAACGATTATTTATATAAGAATAGAATGGATAGAAAAAAAAATTAATAGAAAATTATAAGATCATTCTCTTGATTTAGATTAAAATATGTTTATTCTTTTATAATGTATATTTCTTGTTAATTATAGTCTTCGACGAAACAATATATTTTCCTCAATCTCTCTAATTTCACAGACGTTTTCGAGACGTTTTATATTTTCAGTCTTCATTTGCAGCAATGAAAATTATTAACAATTAATGTATGCTTCTTCTTCATAGACAATCATAAAATTCAATGTTTCATAATCGTCAAGAGAAATACGAAGAGATTCATGCAGAGCATATGAGGCTTCACCGGTGAAGCCCTCTGAAGTTTATTAGGCTTCTCTTCTGTATTGATTTTGCAGATTCATGAAAATGAAATATAGGATATGTATATATATATATATATATATATATATATATATATATATATATATATATATAATAATTATAGAAGATAAAAATATAAAAAAATTATTATTTTCTCATCGAAATTGATGTAGTAATGTCGGAATGACACAAATACGATTAAGTCGCAACCGAAAAAAATGAAGGAATGACAAAATTAGATTGTCTTAAACTCTCTTTTTAGCTTTGTATTTATTATTACGAAATCATAAAGTATAATATCTTTCCACGTGACAATTACATTATCATGTACTAATTATTTTCGAAATATCTAATCGGTCATGGTTAGATAACTTCTATACGCTTTTCTCGAGTAATCTAAAATACGAAACTACGAGCGGTTTTCAAAAAGTTTCCGCACTTTTATATTTTTGTTGGAAACGGTGAGGGAGAAGTAGTAATTAAGTAATAATTTGTTTTTCTAAAGCACAAATTATCATTACTAGGAAATGTGATCAAAGTGTGTTCTCGTTTTATCTATATCTATTTTGCATTTTATGTTGTCAGCTAATGTCGTTTGCATTAATTTTATTATATTTACATGTTTTCCTTCTCACAATTTCTTACAAAAATAATTTCCGTTCGTATATATAGGTTAATGATAAGATATATAAGGTTAATGATAAAAAGAAATTTAAAAAAAATATATATATATATATATAAATATAATAATAAGTATAATATAAATCAAGAATAATTTTAGTTTTGTTTCTTTTACGAAAAAATGTGAAGAAATAAGAGAATATTCACATCTCATATATAATTACATATTGATCATCATATAATATTAATTTTACAAAAAAATAAAGTATATATAAATATGTGACTCTCCTTAAGCTTTTTAAGTATTAATATTATATAAACGATATGATAAAATTATTGTTTGTTTTATGAAAAATGTTTTTATAAAAATATTATTTCTAGATCCTTATTTTTCTCTGTTTTTATTACTATTTTTATCCTCGTCTCTTTTACCTTTAAAAATGATTCTCTAGTACAATTGTATTATTTATCGAATAGAGGAAGATAAGAGGAAGATAAGAGCCGGCACTGGATTTTTGTGCAGTGCAAAACTGAATCGATTATGATTAAAAAAAGGCGTATACAAAATGCAAAAATGCGCTTACATTAAGAGGTGCAAACGTTTCGACTCACATTTTGAGTCCTTTTCGATACAAAATAAATTAGAAGCTGGTAAAGTTTGATCCATTAACATGAAATAAATTCTTCAAATCTCAAATTTCACATAAAAAATCATCCAGTGAATTAAAAAGTATAAATTTCGTGGTCGGCAAGTATGTTAAAAAATCCAAAAGGTCAAACTTAAAAAAAAAAAATAGAAAAAATTGTGTGATGTTTCTATCTTAAAATTTGATCTCCGTTCCCACCGGCTGTTTTCATGAAGCAACAGAATATATAATTATTTTACATTAACAAAAGAACATTGAAGCTTATAAAGACATAATTTCTCTTTACATATCTACTTCAATCTTTCAATTTTGTTTATGTTTTTAATATTTTTTTATCTCTTCTAACTTTAAAAAGTAACTTTTATCAAACGAGAAAAGTAACTACATTAACATTGTCGCTCCAAAGATCTCTGTCAAACTTTCCTTTAGAGAAGCATTTAAATTAATTATATTAAAAAAGACATTTAGTGTTCAATTAGTGTACAATGTTTGAAACAATGTAGTAAATTTTTCGCATATTTGTTTTAATGTCTCGCGAGAACAACAAAATTGACGTTCTCGGTCGTGTCTACCCGTGCGGAGCCGAGGTCATGCACGCGGATGCACGAGGCCCGGGATCGCGGCTAATAGGGGGTAGGGGGTGGAACGAGGGTCTCTCTCTCTCTCTCCCCTTTGTAAACGTTGCAGCCACGTTTAACGTTCGCCGGAGTTCGGACGGCAGTGCTTCGCTTGCGCAGCAGCGTGTCACGTCGCTCCGAGGGACCCTGTCGGTGGCGTCGCATCGGAAGCCCCGTCAAGTCTCGAGGGAGCGGCGAATCCGTCTGGTCGTAATCAAGCCGCGTAATCGTTGCGGGAGGAAGAAAGAAGAGGAAGAGCGGAAGAATTCGCGTGTCAAATTCGTTTCGCCGTCCTCTCAGCCGCGAAAGATGGCTCCGTCGTGCTTCGAGGTGATCCTCGTCGGCTTTATCCTCGTGCTGCCGTTTTTGTACGAGACCAGCCGCACCTTCCGCTACTACTTCAAGTTCCTCATCTACTACGGCATCGTGATAGTGGTCGCAATCCTGTTCTTACCCATCTTCTCGCTGCGGCCCGGCAACGTCAAGAACTTCGTGTTAGTAACTCCGATCGATCGATATTATTATGTTGCTACATTTTGCACGCCTACACATTTTTTTTTTCATCTCTCGCTCCGTCTCTATTTCAATTCTTTCCCCGATAGCCCATCACTTTTACTGCTTTCTCGCATGTTTTTATTTCTCTCGTATCGAAGCTTTTTGACAGACGTCGCGATGGAGACCATCAGACCACCAGAAAATTTATTGACCGGCGCTCGTTGCATGTGAGTAGCGGTGATGATGATGGTGGTGGTGGAGGAGGTGGTGGTGCCGGCGGTATCTGTGGTTGTTGCCGCGAGTACCATGACGAGCAGCGGCAATGCTGGTGTTGAACAGAAGAGGGAGGGCAGGATTTAAACTTGTTGTGCCCCCGGAGCTGCGTAGGAGAAAATGAGTCGCTTCCCATAATAAGCGAATGCTCTCCGTCACAAATGATAAATGTCCAAGTGATACTTACGTCGGTCACCTCGACATTCGCGATAGAGACAGCTGTTGCGAGAAATATTTCCCAAGTGAGTGGGAATAATTATTGGGGAAAGGTTGAATGGTGATATCCAGCGGTAATATTCCCGATAATAATGACTACTATATTTAGCTTGTTGACACTGAATAATGTCACGCGCGATGTACGCTTGAATTTAAAAATCTTTTTTGCTAGCTGTCAGTATGCCCGAACGTATCCAGATTGAGGTACTACCCAAGTACCTTGTAATAAATCTGAGTAATTAAATCTGTTAGAGTTTACGTATGTACTAACAGCACTAATCCTTTTAAGTAAACGAAATAATCAAGAGGAAAAGAGGGATAATTTTTGAAATTGATACAATATCTTGATATTTTCAATATCTTTTCAATATTTTTTCAATATCTTTTATAAGATTTTCAATATCGATTTAAATTTTTTAAACACCACTAAGTTTGATTTTTTAATATAATCAACTGATTGAAAATCTTGATTAAACTTGATTAAAATTCAAATATATATATATATATATACTAATAGTATTAATATTTATTAATTATTAATTAGATGAAGTAATCGAAGGTGGGAAGAGTATATAAGTTTTGAAATTCTTGCAATACTTGAGTATATTGACATTTAAGCTTCTTAATTTTTTATATAAGTTAAAAAAGTTTAAATGTCAATATATTCAAGTAGTGCAAGAATTTCAAAACTTATATCTTCTAGTTACTTCAAGCGTTATAAATTTGAATTTTTTTTAAATATAGCCCTTTATAGAATTGCTTTATTCGAATTCGAATAAGGGAACGAAGTTAACTTACCGCTAAGTTAAGTACGGCTCAAAAGTATCAGATCACCTGTCGAAAACATTCGCTAATTTCAAATATCAATAGCATCCAATTATCGTATAGAAACGAACAAAATTGCAAATTAAAAAGGAGACTCTGAGCTTTCTAGTTCGCGTTAAGATCATGCAGATATGTGAGTTTGTCATTGAACTGCGTTAAATTTTTACGATTAATTAATTTACACGAGTTAATTTACACGATTATTTAATTTATACGTTTAATTGTAATTTATCAACGCGAATTTTTTTCGCTATGTTAAGTTGTGCAACTTATATTATGTTGTGTTTTGTATGTGCTTTTGACTAACAAACGAATGACTAATTGTAAGCACGATTCTGCTTACTCTGTTTTCTCAGGCAATAAAAAACATTCTCAATCAATAATTCCATCAGTTCTAATCAAGGAATTATCTACAGAAAAAGTTTTATTGACACAATTTACATATTAAGATTTTTAACAGTACACGAAATCATATTATATACACGTGCGAAAAGTAAAATATTTATTTTATCTTATAACGGGAGGTAAAATCAAAGTCTCAAAAACAAATCAGACTTTTTATTACAAATCACACTTTTTATTCTCAGATGATTAATTTTTGATAAAATTATGTACTAGGAAATTTATTAATTATATTTTTTAGCATCTGTAAATATGCTCAAACTTAAGGAAGACTTTTACCTACTTTCTTTCTTTCCTCAAATTGTCCAAAATGAAGATGCCTGATTATTGCTTCATTAAGTTATATTTGTACTATAGAAGAATTATTTTTTTTTCTTCTTGCAGGTGGGCATCGTCGATATGCCATCATATTAATACTTTACTAGGTCTGCGATGGGAGCTGCGAGGAAGAGAACACTTGGAGAAGAATAGGGCTTGTATAATTGTGGCGAATCACCAGAGCTCGATAGACATATTAGGGATGTTCGATCTTTGGCCGGTGATGGACAAATGCACCGTCATTGCCAAGAAGGAAATCTTCTATGTATGGCCGGTCGGCCTGGGCGCATGGTTGTGCGGTCTGATTTTCATCGACAGAATGAACTCCGAGAAAGCACGATCCATCCTCAACAGCGCCACGAAGGAGATCATCGAAAAAAAGGTAAAAAAAGATCGCGCGTTATCCGTGTTGACAATTCGCTTCCTACTATGTTTTTCATCCGCGACGCTTCCAGATCAAGCTGTGGATATTCCCCGAGGGCACCAGGCATAATACTGGTGAAATACACCCGTTCAAAAAGGGTGCCTTTCACGCCGCGATCAAGTCGCAGTTACCCATACTACCGGTCGTATTCTCCTCTTATTATTTCTTATCCGCGGAAGAGAAGAGATTTGATTCCGGTGAGTAACTGTGAGGCTACAAAAAGTACAGAAACTTTGGAAATATTAAAAATAAAAATAAAAATTTTTAGATATTAAATTTTAAAAGAATAGGTCGGCGACAACTTCCTTGATTTCACGTTCCAAATTTTCAATCATTTTATTTGCACTTTAGTACATGATATATTATAAATATAAAAAATTATAAAAAATTAGAATTTGATGCTGACTTAATATCGAACAATAGGATTGTCCTCTAAAAGGAGCAACCTGTGAAAATAATTTTTTTAATTACTCGAAAATTGCATGAGATTATATTAGAAGCAATTAAAAATCGATTTAATTAAAGGACGTGTTCTCGTGACAACATTACCGCCCATCTCAACTGAGGGACTCAGTACGAACGACGTGGAAGTGTTAATGGAAAAGACACGAAGCGTTATGAGTGAGGTGTTTCACGCGACGAGTCGCGAGATCCAGCTGTCTCTTCCTGTCCGGTAAAAATAATCGAATGATCATTATTGGGCTGTACGAACTCATTTTATAAAAAATGAGCAAGTATACTTATTTCTTTACAAGAATATTAGTAAGTAAATCTCCATGCGGGAACCAAAGACTAAGTGTCCGAATAGCTTCTCTTATTATATTATTGATGTGATAATTTATATTTTAATGTCTCTCCAATTCAGAGAAAGCGAATAGTGTTCAGATTTTGTATATCCGTCTACATTCTTCTTGTTTCTTAATTTATGTATTTATTATCGTATAAATCAGGCGAGAATTTAGACGGTTTTTTCAGTTTGTGGCTAATAATAAGTTGTATCGAGTAATCTTTATTGGTATACAATATGCCATTTGCAATACACAAAAATTTATTTGGTTGTTGTATAGAACGAATTTTACATTTTAATTTAGAGCATGCATTTTAAAAGGAAAGGAAAAAATGTAATAAAATAAGTATACAGCCAGAAGGGTTACATACATCGCTGAAAAATTATAAACATCCAGTTCTTAATTAATTATATGTAATTTGGAGAAACTGTATACGATATAAAGTATATATATATATATATATATATATATATATATATATATATGTATATATATATATACTTTTTATACTCGATATATTCTCCGAAGGCAGTGAAAGAGAAAGAAAAAAGAAAAACTTTCGATATCATGATTTTTCATAAAGTTACGAATTGTAAATATGGTTCGTTAGAACGCATTTTTGTATAAATTGTGGAAACATTGTTAACATTTATACTTAACGTTTGTACTAAATTCCATTAGATATATTTTGCTATGTATAAGATATGCTTGTACATTTCCACTCATCTGTTTTATGCTTCCATTTGTTTTCATATGATTGTATCATTTGACCTCTAAAGAGATTAAGATACATATAATTGTAGGAAAAATGTACTTTAATTTTAAATATCCAAAAGAGAAAAGAAGTTTCGATATTCTTTCGAGCGATTTTCCGAGTGTATATTTTCTTTGAGGTATGAAATGTAATTTAGCTTCGGTTGTTGATTGATTCGTCATTGTAAATTGAGATAATTGTTTATAATTCAGATAATGAAAGAAATAATATTTTAATCGAAAGATAATATATTAAATCTGAAGCACATTATACAATTGTGCAATGTATATACGTTTTCACTTATAATTATGATTCGTAAAAACATAGTCGATGCGTGATAATTTTTTCGATTAAACTTTATCATCCTTGGGCATTCCTCAAATGATCTATTGCACTTTTTTGCAGGGTGTCTCTATTCTCTATATATTCGTAACATAGACGAAATGCTATATCCTATTAAGGCAACAATATCTTTTTTTATATTATTTTCCAAATAGCGATTGTGTTCAATTCATCGTAGTTGTAAATGTTTTTCTGCTAATAACTGCTAACTAAACAGCAGCATTTTAATCAGCGAAGCTGATTAGAAAACGTGTTGTTGGCAAAAAAATTACGCAAATTGCGCTTGCATTTTTCTTCCAAGAGTCATTGCTACGATTCAATATATGATATCAAATATATTTACTAGCAGTGTCTCATTTTTCGATATTGTACAAAAGAGGAATGTATTGGTTACAGAATTATAAACGTCGCTCGCGCCTATAAACTCTATAGCTGTTTCGATCAACATGATCATTCAATCGTTTGTGCAACTTCCGCACTGTGGTATCGTTTATATTCTGCATCAAATATCAATTTTCTTATGAGCTGCAACGATCATATGATAGCATAATTCAAACAATGCTAGAGTCATTTTCATTTAGTGAGAATAATATATCGCATTGATTTTCAACAGCTTCCTGTGATTTTTAAATAAATATATTTAAGTAGAGAACTTATGTTAAAAAAAAATGCATTATACAAATGCAAATGTTTTAAGATTTCGATTACCTAATTGGCCAAATGTTTAGTTATATATAAACGCGATGTTAAAATGTCACATACGAGTGATTTATATACAATCGATTAACAAATTTCGAAAATTATGTTATGCTATGTCCATAGCTGCGTTCGGGGAGCGCGCAATTGTGTCATTTTATCTTTATAGTTCATTAAAACAAGGATAAAATGATAGCGAGCTTCTCGAGCATAGCCCATATTATATGTATGTTAATCTATTCGGAAAATCATAATCTTGTTTTTGAAATTCTTTGACTTTGCATGCTAGGGTTCACATTGATGTGATCGTGCATGATCTTAGATAGCTAATTGTTTTCAGTAAATAAATGCGTAATATGAATTGAATTTCAAAGTTCAATTTGTATTATTTTAAGAATATGAACGTTAATAATTCATGTAACGAAACATATATCTTTTTAAGTGTCATTTTTAGATTGTGTAAGACTCCGCGTACACTTTTCTCGTTGCGGCTGTTATATGTTATTATTATTATAAATATATTATATACGAGATATTCGTTAATTAAGGTGCAGGAATATTTTTATATCATGACCAAAATGAATCAAGATACGTAGCCATTGCGAAATATGTAATCTAGCTTACGTGTAATTTTTCTCGGATATTTCTTAGTCGAAAAGACGTTTCGATAATAACATATTAATACATGAAATCAATATCCGATAAAAAATGTAGTTTACGAAGGATGCTATTTAGAATTTCGAGATCTCATATTAATCGATCATATTATAGATGGAATCAAGTTAATATTTGAAATTCTTTCATACAAATCAGTCGCGTATCTTCCTGATGAATAAAAAAAAACGCACAATTTTTAATCGTATGCTGTTGAGCTGCGTTTAATATTTAACGTAATCGAATGATATTTCGTGCATAAATAAATAGACAATTTGGAGTAAAATTTAGAACTCTGAAGAAATTTTTTCGAATTTACGAGTATCGTCGAGTTTATCCTTTCTTCTCGAGAACAGCATAAATTTATCGATTTATCCATACATACTGTTTAATTACGTAAACGATTAAATTGCAGATACGTAAGGAATATCTGATTCATTGAAAATCGCTTTAAAAAATATTTTAACGATATATTTAATGAAAACGTCATCCACTAAAGATTTATCATCTCAGTGCCAATTTGCAAAAAAAAAATATAGTTGTCACATAATAATCTCATCAAGGCATCATTCTTATATTCTATAAACTTCAATTTTTTAACTGCAAATGTATCGATTAATTGTTTTACGAGAGAACGTTACTAAAACTAATATAGCTTTATTCCAAAGAATTTATACTTGGGCTGTGTATCTGTGTGTATGTTATGATGTAATATTAATGTAAATCGATTAATCGGTATTCGATTGAACACTTAACGAATATTTTGACATCACAAACAAGATTCAACGAATTGTTGTCTATATCATACAAATCCTTTATTCTGCGAAGCGAGATCCACGATTGATCATGCTTGTTCAAGAACGTTTTGTGTATTATATCGGTTAAAATAATCACAATGTAAATGAAAGGATGGTTTACAAAGAGCAGATATAATAAAGATACCTGATTTTAGTTAACTGGGGCATGTGGTTTTATTGATTCCTTTAATTCTATATATATAACGGATGTATAATAATCCATCAAAAATGCAACTATTAGTAGTATGCATATATTTTCTAATAGTTCAATATCAGTGCTGACAATGGTGTAACTATGACTGTGTTCCAAAATTAATTGTCAGTGCTGAAAATTTAGTGTATATAAAATGTAAACGTAATAGCCTATTTGTGAACATAAAAACAATATTTTTCAAACATTCCTCTACACAACGGTATTCCAAAAACTATTAAGATTTCATAATTTATTCTATAATTTAAAAATATTTAAAAAAAATTAATATAATTTTTAAATTATATGCTCATAAAAAATCATAAATGCTTACAAGATTAAAATATGTAAATTTTTATTTTCTTTAATTTTACTTTAATTAGATTAAAATAGGGAAATTTCTCTTAAGCTTAGTTTAAACTGAAAACTTTTAGCTTAGCTGAAAACTTGTAGTTACACCAATGCCAATTTATTTCCTCTCTTTACAGCAAAGAAAGGATAAATATGATTTTCTACACTTTGATCATTACTCTAAAAATTATATTACACTTTCCTAATGTATCAAAAAAAGAAATACAATAAAACATAACTTAGATTAGATCAATACTGAAATTACAAGTCCAAAGGCGCGCCGTTTCTCTGTTTCTCTTGGCTCTCCGTCCACGCCTTTGCTATGGTTTTCTTCATCTCGTCATCGCCATCTTGATACATCTTCTTCATAAGATTCATCAGACTGGCACTAGGATCGCTCTCCTCATTTAGATCAGACATGGACGATGACTTCGCGTCTTTCATTCTCTTCTCCACTAATGTGACATGCGACCACTCTTTGGCAATCTTTTTCGCGAGCGACACGACGATCAGATCGGTCTTCACTTTAAAGTTACTCTTCTCGGTGTCGATCTCCGCGCACAGATTGTTAATTGGCAAGTGATAATTTTTATTATCCAGTCCGAATACGCGCAGATCTAGAGATTTCTCTGTAAAAGTGCAGACAATAGCTTCCTTGGGCAGATGGTGAACATTGCTCAATGATATGTAGATCTTCATCGTCGTGTTAGTCTGGTCCCATCCATAGTTATTCAATTTCACTTCGTAGCATCTTTGGGCAGTATTGAGCGAAGATGTATTTTTCACAGATGTGTTTTTCTGTTCCAGTAACTTTGCCACTTCTGTCTGAAGTTTTCTAACTTCCAGCATTAATACATCTTTGGTTCGTTGTCTATTAGCTTGCTCGACTAAGCTGTTCAGTTCTTCAATATCTAATTTCATCTGTGGGAAATATTAAAATATTACTTAATAAAATACTTATCTAGCAATAATTAGTTAAATTAATTTGCAAAAGTCTTTTAAAGTCTTTCCTATGCACTTCAAAATTTCAATTCATAATAGTAAATTTTTTTAATTTTATTATATTATTATATTATATTATATTAATTTATTATATTATATTATATTATTATATTATATTATATTATATATATATATTTTTTTTAATTTATTATATCTGTATATTGATATAATTCCAAGAAGAAAGAATTTTTCCAATTATGTATCAAAAAGCGAATAATTTCATATTATAGCATCATTTTGACGTGCCAAATTCAACTTATAATTATTTCTCTTTTTTTCCCTTCAAAACGTGAGCGTAAATCAAATCTCATTTTATATGTATAAAGTGCAGGAAAGTGAAAATTGACAATAACGATACTAACCTCGTCGATCTTCGTTGTCATTGTCGATTTTAAAGCGTTGCTAGATTTTACACAATACGCGATTCCGAAATGGATGTTGTCAGACCGATATCCAGAAACTCGTTTCTCAGTAAAACGCGAGAGGCTGCAACACGGACCAACTGCCCGAATCTTCCAGAATCTTCTCTGTTGGGGTTATTGTTGAGAAGAGATTAATATTCATATGTATACCACGTCACAAATGCTTCGAGTCTGTTCTCCGTAGCACTACACTGTTCCATTTTGCACTTGATACGAGACAGATATGTAATCAAGGATTGAAGAGAAAAGGAGAAGAGTACAGAAAGTGCAGTCGAGGAACAGATTCTAGATGCCGCGTTCATCGTTTCTCCTTTTCTTTCCATGTGAGAGAAAGAAAAGAAATTGAACCGTGCGAGAAATTTAGTTAAAAAAAATATACACTTTCTGCATTACGTGATTTGCATTTTGGACACTGTAAGCACGTGTTATACATAATTCTAGACAAACATTCGTACAATATGGATTTATCATTTATAGCTGCATACTTATTTTTTGTATTTAAAATGGAATACATATATAAGAGAAAAAAAAGAATGAATGAAAAGCGATGCAAAAAATTTAGTTAGAGACGTTATGACTATTCGAGGAAATCTTATAACATTGCGAAGTAACATTCGAACGACTCTTGTAGGTTTCGTGTTCGACATCTCGATAAAATTAAAAGAGAGATAATAGATCATATTTACAGAAAAGTAATCTTGGACTGATTTCTTTTAAAAATTGAATCCAAACTCCATGTTAACAATTTATTTTTTACACTCGGTTGCAGGATATAATACAAAATTCGGATCCGACGTTTTTAGGACAAACGGGCGTCCGTATAAAGGCTTCGGTCGCAATCCAACGATCGCTTTTATATTATTACAGGCCACCAAGATTTCAATTACGCTAATTGGTCGACGATTATTGTAGAACAGCAGCATTCGCAGCTATACTGGGATTGTTGATGACCTCTCCCAGGCTCTCGAGCAATTCTTTTCTATAGTCGTCGAAATCGCCGTCAATCGCATTAATCTGTTGATTCTCGATCACATAGAGACAGCATTCCGTATCTCGAATCAGCCGTTCGTCGTGCGAGACGATGATAACACCGCCCTTATAATTGTTGATTGCGTCTGCCAGTGCGTCGATGGACTCTATGTCGAGATTGTTGGTTGGCTCGTCCAGGATCAGCACATCTGGCGCATTTAGACAGAGCTCGGCCAACGCAACGCGCGCTTTTTGACCGCCCGATAAGTCCTTCATCTTGATGGTGTGAGCGTGAGAGCTGAGACCGAAAGTACCCAGCTGCTTGCGCGCCTTTTCGTATGGAAGATCGAATAATCGCATCAGATATTCCGACGGGGTCTCTTCAGCAGTTAAGTGCTCACCAGAATGCTGGTCGAACCTTCCTATCCTCTGTAAAATATAAATTCAAATGATAAATCATATGCGATATGATATTAAGAAAAGAAATGAAAGATATTATTGTAAGATGGGGTGCTGGAATGATAGATCAATTGCCTATTAAACAAAAAGATCTCATTGTACGATACAAGAAATTTTGTGTTTGGAAAACATAATCATAAATATGAATATCCCAATAAATTATAATACTGTCACTTCGTGAATCGGAGATTGACAAATAAGAAAATACTCATGATTGAAAATGTTAAGAAAAATATTTCAATTATTTTACAGATCGAATAATCGAGTTTATAGAATAAAGAAAAAACATGATTTATTTAACACATGTTTGCGATTTTGCACTTACCAGTCGGTGATTCTTTGAGACTTCTCCCTTCTGAGGAGCTATGTCGCCCATTAGTAATTTCAGAAAAGTAGATTTACCGACGCCGTTAGGTCCTAATATCGCTACTCGAGAACTTAAATCTATACCGAAGTCCGCATCGATGAATAACGGTTTCTGTCCTTCATACCCAAATGTTACATCTGCGATAAAGTATAAAAAAATGCAACTTGTATTTTGTTATTCCATATTTTTCCTTTTAAAGGAAATTTTACAGATAATTGAATATACAGAAAAGCTAATTACATACTTTGAAGACCAAGAATTGGAGGTTGCAACGGTGGAGGATCTGGAAAATTGAATTTCACCACATATTCCCTTGGTCTTTGCAATAGTTCCGTGGGTCCGGTATCCTCCTCCTGTTTCTGCATCTTCGTTCGATTTTTTTCTTGCTTCCTCGTAAGTGCCTCCTTTTGTTTCTTCTCGGCCTGCTTTCTGCTTTGTCCAGATGCTTTGAGATCCTTCAGGCGCTTTTCCTGCTTCTCATATGCCTTTATCATTTCCTTTCTTTTCTGCTCATACATCTTTTTAAACATACTATAATTTCCCTTGTAATAGAATAACTTTTGCTGATCCAAGTGTATTACGTCCGTGCACACATTGTCTAAAAAACTCTGATCATGCGATACAACCAGCAAAGTTTTCTTCCAACCCTGTAAATAGTTATCCAGCCAGATAACCGCATTCAAATCTAAATGATTGGTAGGTTCATCCAATAACAACAACGTGGGTTCTAAGAAGAGTGCTCTCGCAAGCGAAACACGCATTCGCCAACCACCGGAGAAATTTTTTGTCGCACGATTTTGCATCGCACGATTGAATCCTAAACCGGCAAGGATCCGCCTGGCTCGCGGCTCCGCTGAATCTGCTCCGATGGCTTTTAACTCATCGTACACCTACAAATAATATATAAATCATTATGTATGAATTTTTAATAGTTGCAATCTTCTTCGAAGAAACATGAAGTTAAAATAACAGAATGAGAAACTGATGGATAATATAATTACAAATTATCTTTTTCTATATTTTATCAATTTATTAAATTTATTTAAAAAAAAATTTATAAAAATTACCTCTTGCAACCTATTTTGCACAGTGGTATCTCCTTGTTCTGTTAATTCCTCCAACTTTTTGCATTCTGTTTGAAGCTCTTTGCATTTTACATCAGCGTTGAGTACCACTTCTACAGCTGGAGTATCGTCTGCTATAACTTCTTGTTCACAATATAGAACATCTATCGTAGGTGGAATATTAAAAGCTCTTTTGGCTATATGTCGGAGCAAGGTAGTTTTGCCGTGACTGCGATAAAAAAGAATATCAAATGATATATTTTTCATAGGAAACATTGCTCTTTTTACAAAATATGTAATTTCTATTGTATTGTACAATATGCAAAATTTCTTAATATTGAATATTTCATGAAAAAGCTACACATTATGTTTTTATACATGTAAATTATATGCTAGATTTTTGAGACTCGATCAAATATTTTTATTCATATGGCTAAACACATACTTTTTGACAAACTTATTTCAATTAAATATCAAAATAATTACAAAATCAAAATCTGGATACTTATCATGAGAATGATCAAAATTGTTCAATTATTCTCTAGATTTCTATTGTATTTTCTAGAAAAAAACAGAATAATTCTGTTCGGAATCCATTTCGAACATTTTCATGACGCCCAATTTGATAAATTACAAATTACAAGCATTTGAACGAGAAAAAATTCTTAAGTTTCCTAAGTTTTCAATAATTGCTGCTTATAACATATTTTGTAGTAGCAACTTAGAGTCTGAAGTCCATCGAATGTCACAAAGCGAAAGCATACCCGTTCGGTCCCACGAGACCGTACCGCCTGCCCTGCGCTATGAGCAAACTAGCATTGGTGAAGAGCTCCTTGCCCTTGGCCGCTATGCTGAAGTTCTCCACCTTGATGTCGACCGCGTTATCTAACTGCTGATTGCCGCGCTGCTGTGTCTGACTCTGCGAAATCGTAAAGTTGGACTCCAGCTCGCTATGACCCTGTCCGCCCGCCTTCGTCAGCATTTCTATTGTCCGCTCGTATTCCTGCTGTTTCTTCAATTTCTTCTTCTCCTTATGCGTGAGTTTCTTGCCCGACTTCTCCTCCTCGAGCTCCACGTTCGCGATCTTTGTCGCCACATCGTCGGCCGCTCCATTCTCGATCGCGTCGCTGTTCTTATCCTTACCTCTGGTTTTGCTCGACATCGCTCGCGCGATCGTCCGTCTTCACCACGGCCTGTACGTTAGCCAGCTGGTCGCACGCCTTAACCTAACCTAACCTCACTTTTTCCGCGTGCGCAGCACATCTAGAGGCCTGGATAAAATAGTCGGAGAAGCACGATCGGTGCTTCTGGCTATCTACGGTTGCGTTCAGAAACCCAACGATTGAGGGTCAATTTCACCAACGTCGGTTAAGCTAACCGATCGTTAAAGTGTCAACCGTGATTGATTCATTCTGGTCAAAGACAAATGCGATTAGATAATTCTATTGGAATTAATCGTTGGTTAGTCTAATCGACGTTGGTGAAATTGGCCCTGAGTAAAGCGGTGTTTACAATGATATTTTAAGCTTTAAGCCGTAAAAAAATTAATCAATTATTCTCCTCATATTTGACTGTGTTGTCCTCATATTTGATTGGTTAATTCCTTATGGTTTAAAGCTTAAAATCTCAAGGCCATGGCACACAAAAAAACAATAAGGAAATCAAAAGTTTTGATTTGCTACCGCTTACGTTTCGCCTTAAAATCTTGACTCTCATTGGTTGATTCGCTTATTATTTAAGTTTTACTCCTTAAATTTTTTTGTGTGCCATGGCCACTGAAATATAATAATACTGGAACGAGCGCRGGCGCTAGTGTCGTGAAATGACAAAGAGGGTCTTAAGTGGTATCTTTGTCTCTTTTTAGTACAATCTGGCCAAAAGTTTCTTTGTAACGTTTATTGGATACACGTAACCGTCTTTTATAAAACGAGACTGTACGATCCCCACTATCGTTTACCACACATGCGTAGTATAGCTTAGAGAAGGCTAAAGATACCACCTTGGACGCTCTCTCTCGGATCACACTTGTTCATAGGGTCGCGCTCGTTCCAGTATTATTATATTTCAGTGGCCATGGCCTTCATTGTAGACACCGCTTTAAGCCCAAGACACATAAAAAACGTAAGGCAGTAAACCGTACAGTAGGAAAACTGGCCAATCAATTGAGAATTGCATTACGTTCTCAACTGTGATTGGTCAATTTGCTTACTGCTTACGTTTTACTGTCTTAGGGCTATCGCACACAAAATGACATAACCTGTATATGCATAACATAAGACCGCTGAACCAATGAACGTCCAGCATAAAGCCGCCATATTGATTGGCTGTGCTTTATGCTAGACGTTCATTGGTTCAGCGGTCTTATGTTATGCATATGCAAGTTATGTCATTTTGTGTGCGATAGCCCTTAAGCAGCGTCTACAATATGCGGAGTAAGGTTGGTTTAAGAAGTAAGAGTAATAGCGTTTTTCATTGGCAGAATTAGTGCGCACTGAGTGCATTTTGCATTAAAATCGATGCCGTCTATTGGACGCGCTGCTGAATTTCTGCATTTAGTGCGCACTGAGTGCGCACTAGTTCTGCCAATGAAAAAAAGCTATAAGAAATTGACCAATCACAGTCAACTATTCTTCTTACATTTGACTGAGATTGATTAATTTCTTATTCTTACTTCTTAAATCAATCTTACTCCGCATATTGTAGACGCTGCTTTACGTTTTTGTATGTGCCATGGGCTTAAGCGCTCGCTCTCTGCTATTGGTTTATTCTTTTAAAATTAAAGATCTTCTCATCATAGGCAACCATCGACATGGAGACCTGGACCGCTGATTGAGGTGGTGGGAGTAGAGATATGCGTGGAATGAGAGGCAGATAATTGTAATAACTTCCTTCTCTGTCTATCAAAGCCAATCAGGCCCCCACCAAAGCCTGATAGACAGAGAAGGAAATTATTACAATGTTTCATAATTAATAATTGTGCTAATTTTCTTATATTCATTTGTTTTTTGTATGGTATTTCTGTTGTAACTGTTTGGTAATTTAAATACTTCTATTCTCACATTTGGAATTTACGGCAAAAATACATATGTCATTTTTTCAAATGGATGATATATTCTATTTTTATATATACGTTCACTAAATAACATTATACCCTTACGATCTTCAGGTAGAAAAGCGTTCTTTTAATCTATATGATTTTAAAAAGAAAAAAAACTTTTTGAACTTTCTCATATTTCTCGTATATTTCTCATCATTTGCAGCTTCTAACCAGGATCTGCAAGAATAATTTCTGCAAGAATAATCAAATTTGTGATGCATTCAACTTACAATATTTCTCTCATGTACTTTTCATGCACAGTATATGCAATAATGTTAAACATTACCAAGTTTTATGATTGAAAAACATATGTGTAAAATGTCACAAAGAGATTATTTGTAAAAATTAATCTACAATCTATATTGATTAATATGCTCTTTGTTTCCTGTTTCTTGCTTTTGCCTCTTCATGCATTTTTTTATTAATAATTATCTATTCTAAGTATATAACCAAAATAAAAACATTTGTCCGCATTTTAATAATGCAGAAGAATATGAGACCTTGAGTTTATGATTTTGAAGCTTACATGAGAAATAAATAGAAAAGTATGATCAACTGTACGATCATGAAAATTTTTGCAAATGGTGTGTGCGATATCGGTATAGTAGAGCAATACAAAGCGTGTTATCACTTTCATTATCGACAATCGTATTATCCTTGTTATTTCATTTTTAGTTCTGAATTAGATATGTCTGTATTATCGACATTGTTCAAGTTCGGCCGTCTATCCAGCATTCCCCGTACAGTAGATCGTACTTTTTTTATTTATTTCTCTCTTCTAACCTTCAAAATTATAAACTCAAGGTTTCACAATATTTTTCTGCATTATTAAAATGTGGACAAATGCTTTTATTTTGATTATATACTTAGAATTATTTATATTATGCAATGAAATAATCTAGGTGATAACAGGAAACTGTAATTTAAAATTTTTTTTTATTTTTTGTGTTATTTTGTATTTGCATTTATTTGCATTTTTTCTTTTATTCTGGAGAAGAATTTTTCATTCTGTATAAGGAAAGCAAGGAAAATAGAAAAGTACGAAATGCGCGTTTGGTCGGTAACACAGACGACTCCAGCATCTTCTTAAGGCTGATTCTACAATAGAGTCGTAAGCCGTAGGCCGCAAGAAATTAACCAATCATAATCGACTGTTCTTTTCACATTCGTGATTGATCAATTTCTTGCGACTTACGACTTACGACTCTATTGTAGAACCGGCGTAAGGGGATGCTAAACTCCGACGGGGATCCTGTTTTACCGACTGAACACACTTATCACATATAATTTACGCGACAAGAACACATCACTATACTAATACATCGGGTACCCATTTGGCCATGTTGCAATTGTCCAACCACTCACAGCACTTGAACAGTGGAAAGCCTCTAGGCACCGGCCGCTGTGAATGGCTGTGGTCAATTACAACGTGGGCAAATGGGACGCTCCCTAATACATCAACATTTCACGCGCTCGCATACATAAATCTTTTTAATCTCTTTTCTCTTATATTAAAGCTTCTAGCTCATTTCTAAAAGCATAGTATTATTTTTATGTAATCCCTAGCCACCTAGCTACTTTTTGTACATGTACAAAGTATAAAGCTTTTATATAAAGCAAATGTAATTACGAGTCGACGCCAGAAGCTGATAAAACTGTAATTTTGTAATTTTTTTTCGTTTTCCATATTCAAATGTAGCTTTGCAGCTGCATTATTGTCTATACTTTAATTATGGAAAAAGATTTTTAAATCTATAAAGGCAATTAGAAGAAAAGAGATTGAAAAGAATGTCGGTAAAATAGATGACTTTAGGATCCCCTTAAACAAGTGTTTGGGATTATTGAATATATAGATTATTAATGGATTATCGATATGTACCTGCAAACCATCGCAGCCATCTCCAAATCCCTGGTATTTAAATATTGAAAGATAATTCTCAAAATGTCATAGGTTAGATAGGTATTCGAATCCAATGTATTTTGGTTGCTTTGCGTTGCGTCGTTATCGTTTTTAAACACACCAGGGCTTTCCTTCCGAGTTTTTTGTTGTTCTGATCCCTCCATCCTTTTTTGAATGAAAAGCCGCTTGTCAAATATCACAGTATCTTAACGCCAAAACATGTGAAGGAAGCGGACTTCTTCTTCTTCTTCTTAAATATGGCTCTTGGCTTCAATGTATCCGGAGTCAAACGGACCAGGAAATTCGAAGGAAGCTGAAACTGGCTTCAGTGGCTGCATTCAGCGGATTCAACAGTTCAGTGAGCGTTTGCTGCTATTGGTGTATTCTTCTAGATTCATTCGTGGATCTAAAAGTTTATTCCAATCATAGGCAATAATCATTAAGCGCTTACTCAACTGTTGAATCCGCTGAATGCACCCAATGTTGCAAGATTCGTGGGATAAATCCATCAACATCTAGAAGCGCAACCGTTCACTGAGTTCTCAGTGAGCTCTTGTAGCTGATTAGCGTATTCCATTAAAGTTCACTGAGCGCTCAGTGAGCGATTGCGTTTCTGAATGCACCCATTGGCTGCGTTCAGCAGAGATAGCAACTTAGGGTGCTTTCCATTTAGTGACATAAGTCGACACAAATATTGTTCTATGTTTCTAGGCGTTCACTAAATAACAAAGCAACGATTTGTATCGATTTGACTCATAAAATGAAAGGCATCCTAAGAGTACTTTCCTTTTAGTGACACAGTCGACACAAATGTCATTTTATCCTTCTTGGCATTCAATGGAGTAATTAGGGATGCTTTCCATTTAGTGACACAAGTTGACACAAGTATTATTCTGTCTTTGTTTTTTATTGAATGTTAAGAAGGAGAGAATGATGTTTGTGTCGACTTGTGTCACTAAATGGAAAACACCTTAAAATAGAATAACACTTGTGTTGACTTTTGTCACCAAATGGAAAGTATCCTAAGCTATTTCCTCTGCTGAACGCAACCAATGAGCGCGTTCAAGTCGGCAAAGCAGCTAGCCTGCTTGCCAAGCGATTGAACATGATTGGTTTTTGCTTATAGATCTAACCAATCATATTAAATCGCTCAAAGCTAATCAGGCCCCCACCAAAGTCTGATTGAGGGACCTGGATCGCTGATTGAGGTGGTGGAGGTAGAAATGCGCGTGGAGTGAGAGGCAGATAATAGTATGAACTTCCTTCTCTGTCTATCAAAGCCAATCAGGCCCCCACCAAACCCTGGATCTAAAAGAATACACCAATAGCAGCGAGCGCTCACAGATTCGCACAGTTGAATCTGCTGAACGCGACTAATATATTTCAGTGAGATAAATGCACGCAGGCGTGAGCGGAGCGCGCATCTATCTTCGTACACGCCGGCGAAGTGCACAGCTGATTCTCAAAAATTGTTATTTTTACATTTTCGATGACAATAATATTAGACAACTATATTTCGCGATTGAGTGTCACTAACTTGTCACGTAAATCCAAAGATTCTCGAAGATGATTTAATTGAAACCCGTCCCCTTTGACGCCGAACAGTAGCAGGTGGAATATCGCGCGCATATCGTTTTGTCGTTCAGGACACTCGAGTCGAAATCGCGAGCACCAAGTGAGTTACAGATCAAACGATCCTTCCGTAATTCTTCCGTATTCAAGGCATGTTCTCCAAAGTAGATTCGTTGGCTGTTAATATTTTTATTGGCAAGTATAACCTTTTCTTTGCCCAGGCAAGTTCACTTTATACTTTATAAGTTTATACTATTATTTCTTGTCTATCGCGACAATTATTATACACTCGTTCCTATCGTTCTCACATGTTTACAGTTTTACAGTTTAGTGTTGTTTGTCAAATATTACAACATATCATAGATGGTTAAATTTATTGAATAAATAGATTTTGCAAAGCATGTTTCAGATCTTGCCAATGAGATGCAGGCAGAAACATAACATCTGCTAGCGTATTATGAGATTCTACAGATTTGGTTACAGAAATGATATTCCCTTTAAATAATTATAAAATTCTACAAATTCTACTCAGTTTCTGCTGGCAATCTATTGTTGACAGCTTTGCTAATAAATGAGCTTAATGCAGATGCAGTTGGTGCCAATTTTATAGACTGCGATATTCTGCTCGAATTTGCTTGCAAACTGTTAACATTTTATTTACTGGAAACATTCAACTTTAGTGATCTAAATTATATCCTGTTAATATTTTGTTCAATGTATTTAGCTTATATATGTTTATTTATCTTTATAATGTTAATTAAACAATTGCAACTTAAACAAATAATGGAACTTCCACTTTTTAAGCTCCTACTTTGTTCCTTTTTTGAATTATAAGTGTAAATATTATTTATCAATATAGAATGTGTCTATAGAATGTGTCATAATTTGATTTGAAATTTATTTTAGATGTTTAATAATGAAAAATAGATAGATTCTTAATTGTTAGACTATAGGTTCAGAAATATCCTCCGTAGCTTCGCTCATGATTACAGAGTACTGAGCATGGCACAGGAAGATACGAATAAGTTAACACGAGAAGATTTTGATGCTGGTCCATGCAGCTTTGATGAGATCGAGCCGGCCTTGTTCCTGGGTAATCTCACGGCTGCGACAGATGTCGACTGGCTGAAGGAAACTGGAATAACTCATATACTAACAATAGATTCTTGTCCGTTGCCAAGAAAGATCCAGGAACGTCTCCCGAATTTAATTATAAAGTATATTCAAGTGACGGATATGCCGCGAGAAGATTTACTAACGCACTTTGAAGACTCCTACGATTTCATTGATCGTGCCCTTGACTCTGATGGCAAAGTACTGGTGCATTGTTACTTTGGCGTGTCGCGATCCGCTACCATAGTGATCGCGTATATCATGAAGAAGCACGAGTTAAGTTTCGTGGATGCGCTCCAAGTGGTGAGATCAAAGCGCCGCTTTGTCGCGCCGAATCCCGGTTTCGTGGCGCAGTTGCGACTCTACGAGGATATGGGCTATGGCGTCGACAGTACCAATGTGCAATTCAAGATGTATCGGTTACAGATCGCCGCCGACAAAGTGCGCAAGGCTCGTATCCTTCCCCAGAGCTGCGTCGACTTAGTAAAGCCAGATCCCGCGCTGACAACCGTGCGTCCCGAGCCGTCGGTTTATCGTTGTAAGAAGTGCCGTCGCATCGTGGCGAGCGCCAGCAACATTTTGCCTCATGCGCCGCGCGAGAAGCAGATCTGGCGGCATATCAGTGCCAAAAGCGCTTCCAAGGACGGTGAGAAATGTGACAAATTGATCCAGAGGAAAGACGAGTCGGCGCGAGTCGAGCTCTGCGACAAGATTTACTTCGTAGAACCGTTGGCCTGGATGCCCGATATTACACACAATGTTGAGGGTAAATTGAATTGTCCTAAATGTAATACGAAACTTGGTTCGTACAGTTGGATAGCCGGCAGTCAATGTCCCTGCGGCAGTAAGATCGCACCGGCTTTTTATTTGGTGCCGTCCAAGCTCGACTGGAGCAATGTTGTGCAGAACGTTCAAGTAACGGTATAGTACTGAGGCACGGAAAAATATGTTGGAAATACCAAAGCAATCAACCTTGGATGAATTTATGAAGATGGAAATATTAAATTTTATATTTGATAATGAAAATCCAAAGGTCTTAAGGTTCTTGATATATTTATCAAGGTAGTACAAGTCAAGAATGTTGAAAAAGCGTCGAATACTTTTTAGACGCTAACGTTTTGGATGCCTTGTAGGTATCCTTTTGATGTTTTTTGAATATTTGTCTTGTTAAATTATATAACAGTATTATGGTCCAACATGATTAATATAGACATTGATATTTAACCCTCGGCAGAGAAGACAGAGAAAAATAATATATATCTTTTTAAATTTTAAGTTTAAGTCATGTAAAATATCATTCAAATTAAATTTTAAAAGAAGAATTTTAATCATATCGCTTTATGAATGTGAGGTCTTGTATTATTTACACTTCAACTTTATTAATTACATCAATGTTTTGTGCCATGAAAGTTAAGAAAACTGTATCTGCTGAGGGTTGAGAATGCATTTTAAGAGTGAGACAAAATACGGATACAATCGATATGTATACGGCCGACTATATTCTAATCCTGTGCCAATATATATTTCGATATGTACATATATACATGTATTTGTTATATATATCTGTATGTTGCGTATTTTTCTGATTGTATATATATCAGTGAAAAAAACGTACCCGAAGACATTCTCCGATCTCAATGTTTTTATTGCACACGACATTGTCTTTATCTATATTGTTTACATATATCTGTATAAGGCCATAACTCCGTGTAGAATATCATCTTCTGTATATCCTGTACTTAAAATATTGCGATGTTCTAATATACTTTCTCATATAACTTAATGCGCTACTCTATCGACGGGAAGAAGAAACGCTATGACTTATTTACTTGTTACCCTGTGTGTTTAGAACTTACAGCTTAAACCTAATCTAATCAGTTAATCATTGGTTATAAGGCACACGATCAACGTTGGACTTTTACAGCGATAATTCGTAGAATTATCCCTTTGCACGTAGCCCTAGGGATGCCAGATATCGCGCGAGATCATCTTGAATCGACTAAAATTTTAAATTTATTTTTAACAGTTAAGCTTATCTTTGGTTTGGATTCGATTGAACTCCCTAATCATTTTCATAAAGATTCTGATAAATAATCATTCACGCGTTCGCGTCATATTGTGTCTCCAGAATGATATTGGAGCAATTCGAGTGGTCTGTTCCGCGAGAAAAGAAAGTAATAAAATCGTAATAAGTATTCCAGTCTTCGATGCGCGAAATGGAGAGTCAGTTGCCGAGACGGAGAATCGTGGAGAACCTAGAAATAATTTCTAAGAAATAGTTTCGTCGCGCACGTGTTTTAAGTCTTATAACTTCAAGAAAGATCATTTTTTTTAATACGTATTTTTTCTTCGGATGAAAATATCACTCTGATTTAAGCTTCCGATCTCGATCATGAAAGCTTAAATTTCTTCGATTTAATTTATATTTTCAGAGGCTCTCGCGTTCTGAAAATTCGATTTCCGGGGACAACTGTCACATACTCGCGTGCATCGCCGGATACGTCGAGCTGTAGGGATGCGCTCGCAGCCTCAGGGCGCTCAGGCCGTTCACGGCGGTTCCGTCGAGGGTGCCGTGGTGGATGTCGGCCTGATGATGATGGTACGGCGGCAGCCCCACATTCGCCAGGCCGCCGTTCGCGGCGAAGCCGTGGCAGCCGGCGGTCGCGGAGGTTTGCACCGCTGCGTAATGCTGCGGCGTCGCTCGCCAATAGTCGCCGTAAGAATATTGCGCCGTCACCTGGGTGGTAACAGCTGCGCCCTGCGACGGTTCCGCGTTGCTCTCCGCCGGATGCTGCGAAGGATGCGACACCCTGATAGGACGCAGCGGTAGCGCGGCCTCCATTTCCCTGCCCGCGGAGACGCCCCGGCTCATCGCCGAGCTCCGCTCGTTCCGCCGGAACTTCGCCCGTCTGTTCTGGAACCACACCTGCACGGACAGAGAAATGACATAATGCCCTTTTACTGGTACTCTTGTCTCGTTGTTGGTCCTTAAAGATGAAATTCTTTGGTATTGAGGGATTGACAAGAATGGAAAAACAAACTCTTGGCACACGAATAGGATAATCGTATTTTTTTATGCGCGATTGGGATAATAGAAAAAGAATAAACCAGGATATTTGCTATTTTTTGAAATAAACCATATCGAATAAAAATTTAGTTGTGTAATAAGAACTGGAAATCGAAAGTAATATTGCAATTTTATTTCTGTGAAAGATATTTGCGCGATAAAGAAATCATTTTTTTTAAATAAATTATAAGGAAATTATTAGTAATCGAAAATGTGTGTGTATCCAATTGCAAATAAGTAAATTTATAATAAATGAATTTAACTGACTCAAAGGATTAATGCTCCTCAAAGTTCGCTTCAGTGCTTCAGCGTTTTCTTAGAGTGTTTACTCATTTGCAAATTTTAATTTTAGTCATTTAATGTATACGTATATTTATTAATTTAGTTTCAATGATTAGCGCTTCATTGAGTTTCTCACATGCGATCTCTCAAATGAATTCTACGAATTGAAGTCTGGAGTATACTCAAATAAATCCGATTCAAAGGGCCGCACCGCCTTTTAGGAATATCTTCGAGGAAAATCTAATGGATCCGACATGTCCAACTATCACAAATACTCCCCATCCGACATTACTCGAGGAAGATCAAGCCACAAGACAAATAAATTTGGTTTGAAGAACACGCTCTCCGCTCAAAGTATCACCTCTTCTAACGAAAAATCTTCGTTAGAAATACTTGATCTACTCTCTCGCGCTATTTGACGCTCTTCGTCTCATGTTACTCCGAAAATCTCGCGTCTTCGTCCGGGGGAGGGTGGGAGGGAGCCGGAGGGACGGAAGGACGCGGCGCGCCGACCGAAGACGGGACAGCGTGACGGCTCCTGGCAGGCGTACCGACGACGCAGACAGACGAGTGTACGCGGCATGGACCGCTGGCGACGGCGACGGCGACGCGAACACGTGCTCGACGCACGACGCCGGAGCGCGCAGATGCTGGAGCGCGCGTCGCCGTTCGGCTAATCATAGCTTTCTATCTTTCTCTCCCTCTCTCTCTCTTTCTTTCTGCTCCGCTCTGACAACCTGTCTCCTCCGATTTTCTGCCTAGCTGTCCGCGACCTCCACCTTCCACCGCCTCTTCCTCCACCTCCTCCTTCATCTTTCTTTCCCTTCGTCGTGTTACTGACGACGCATTGCGTTCGGTACAAGAGCCTAACACATGTGCACGTGATACTTTCTCGGACAGCTAGTCTTCTCGGTTACCGAGTGGAAGACAGCTTCAAAGAGCGGTCCGCTCGTGGGTCGGTTGCTCGGTTGGTTGGCTAGCCAGTTGGTGAACATCTCGAAGCGACGGTTTATTGTTCCGCCACGTTCCATCATCCTCGTGAAACGAAATCGAACATCATTGAGAATGATGTCCTCTCGGTGTATCACAATTTCTTTGACTTTTTATTTCGTTTATCCTATACTTATTTTTTGGATTTTTTATTTCTATACTTTTTTCTCGAGACAATTAACGATATTAGCTCTTCTTTTTATTTTTATTATATATTTAGATTCCTAAAGCCAGCAAATAAATGAGACTATGATACAAATGTTTATTGTAAATTTAAATTGTATCAAATATTTGGCGGACGAGTTGAGCATTCGAAGAAGTTCCTAATTACTTTGCACCAAACGCTTTCATTATCTTTATAAAAATCTAATTTAATATTGAACAACAGTGCCTTTAATATATTAAAAAAACAAGTAATTAATCACTATCTTCCAATATTAAATTTCTATAAAGTATATCCATAAGTAAGAGTATATAATTTTAAAAAATCAGTACGTCATCGTCAAACAAAGTATTCATTATATCACTCAATCTTCATTATTAAAAATTATAAATATTAAAATAAAATGACACAAAAAGAATTTTTTGATTAGCTTTTAAATATATATATTAAATAAAATAACCAAACTAAAGAACTAAATTAACTTTATTTTCCTACAAACTTCCGGATTTATTAGACTTCTCTCTAATATATCTGATATATTCATATATATTCATTGAAAATTTATACGAATGAATTTATTAAAAGAGGGATTTTTATTTTTACACTTGTCTCGGTCTACCATATTGGAGCAACAGATTATATTGCATTACCTGCACTCTGGCCTCCGACAAAGATACCCTGGTCGCCAGTTCCTCGCGAACGAAAGCGTCCGGATAATGCGTCTTCTCAAAGACTCTCTCCAACGCGGCCAACTGTTGCGCCGAGAAGGTCGTCCTGCTTCTCCTGGGTCTTCTGTTCCCAGCAACAGAAGAGGTCTCGCTGCAATCTGTGAAATATAATAATCAGCAATTATCAGTGACGTTTCTCTTAATCCAGTTTTCGAAATAATTGTAAATTTCATTTTGTCTTCATAATAAACTGGTCTATTTTTCTATTAAACACTTTTGTACACTTTTTAACGTGCTATTATTATATAAAATTTTTGTTACTATACATATTGGATGATTGCTTTATTTTTCGAGATTAAAAAATTTCTAACTTTTCTTTATAATTAAGTTCGATGGAAAGTATCGAAACCTGTTATTTTTGGCATAAAAATATCATTTGCGGTCATAACGTCACACTCATTTAGAGTCATATACTTTTTGCGCGCGTAAAAACGTTGCTCCGCGAGAAAAATGCGAAATTATTTTTCTCGATGGTCTCTATCGCACAGCGAAACGTGCGGTTTCGAAGATGCCGCTTGCGATATCGGCGGCCTGTACCGAAAAAAAAAAGGGAAAAGAGGAAAAAAGGAACGCGCGCGCGCGGGTCGACCAACAGCCGCGGCCATTCTTTGAATGACTCTACTATACTTGGGCATTCATCAAAGCGGCATAATGCGAGCAGCATGACTGGAAATGCGCGATTTCGATGAAATCAAATGCGTCGTGAACCGCGGATTAAATGCGAAGGGACGCGATTAAATCATTCGCATGGATGCTGCGTTCTCATGCTAGTAATGCATTTTCCATGAAATTCCACATTTAAATAAATTGAATATATAGATACAATTTTATATAGAATTATGAATTTCTAGTTACAACGTAATAATGTCTCGAGTGCACTATTCTCGAATAATTAGCAATGGAAAATACAAGGAAACAATGACTTCCAGTTTCTTACTCGTAAGTTAGTAAGAAACTTCCATTGAAAACTCTTTCAAGCTTTATTACGAAGACGCTTAATTAATAATTAATCAGATAATTAAACGTGCTATTTTGTACAATAATAGAAAGTGCTACATTCCTTACCCAAGGAGTACGTCGGCGTGGACAGCAGGCGTGATACCGTGAAATCCTGCGGAGTGTGCGAATTCGCGAGCTGCGACACTATCACGCCGTTGTTCGCGCCTTGCTCCGCGTTCGTCGCGGCTAACATTTTTTCCTCCCGCACTCCCTTTCGGCGCACTTTCCCTCACGTCGGCATGGCAATCGATGCGATTATCAAGTTCCGCTTTTCCCGCGGGAGGTCTTCAATTTCTTAGCACATTCTTCGCTTCCCGCGTATTTATATCATCGGCCGCATCGACACGAGCATCGTCTCAATTTCGCGAGGTGGAATCTCACCTGTACGAGGCAGAAATTTCTTCGTGGAATACTAATACATTTGTACGATTATATTTGAATTAACGATATAAAGTTATATTTGTATTATTGTCTTTTTATTATTAGCATTGAACCGCACTGTACTGCACTGTGGAAACGCGATGTAATCCGTTTCGAAACGATGCCGCGACTAGACTCGCGATTTAATTTCACGCGACATGATTATTCAGCCGGGATCTCAAAATATCAGCCAGAAACTTAATATTAGCGAGGCTCGGAATTGTAGTGAGAAATTCAAAATGCGAGAAGATAATCTGGATGAGCCAATTCGCGAATGCGTATAAGATGTGTGCGAGATGCGATCCGCACATTCGTATTGTTCTATTTTGGATGATATTCAAGTAAACGTTAGATTTATAGTGTAAATATTGTGAGAGACGCGATGTTGTATGTCCACGTGCTAACATGATGTCAAATGAATTTTCAACAGATATACAATAATAAAACCAAAGGGCAGTTTTTATGCCATTGTGAGGGTCTTTTAATCCTACACGAGTAGGAGATTAAAGATAGTAATATTTTTCTATATTGTAACTCTAATTTCTATCTGCTAATTCATTATGTATAGCTGTATTTTTTGGTAAAACAGAAAGAAAAAGTGAGACAAAAACTGTATTAATGAATTTAATTCTTATAATAAATTTATTTATATATGATTTTTCTTGGAAGAAATGCTTACAAAACTGAGTTTCTCTTCTCAAGTATATTTTTAATATGCATTATGTTATATAGATAAATTAATATTATTAATATATTGATAATAACGTAATAATTTATCATATGTTCTCATAATATAATTAATCGATTATATCTAAAAAATGTCAGTTACACGATTTAATATTTAATAATTTCTCTTTTTCTCTTTTCTCTTCTTTATTTCCGACGAACCAACCAAACGCTGCAGCAGCAGCATTTGTAATCTTTTTTCATCTGAGACGCTATTTATGACGCTATTTGTGACATCGAAATTATAACGATCGGCGCTATTTATGTGACATTGAAATTATAACGATCGGCGTTATGAATTATGGTCATGTTTTACTGTACATTCGCAAATTGGCTTGATTGTAACACGTATTCTCGCTACACGTTTAACATTAAATCGTATAATGCTATTTATCTCACGTTGACCCTGAACGCAATTTTCGTATCGGGCGATTAAAATTTGGAATTAGGCGTCCGCATTTAGCACGTTAAATAGAGATGTAACGTATTAGAATCTAGGTCTATTCATAATTTGAAGCAGAAGAAATTAGCAGCAGATTTGATAATAGTTCAATGCAAAACAATTCAATTCATTCACTTCAAAATTAACTCAATTTCTTAAAATTACCTTTGAAAACTTAAGAAAATCAATCTAAATCCACTTCTCTCAGTTATGATTAATTATTTCAAATTAAAATTACACACACACACACACACACACACACACACACACACACACACACGTTGAGTTAATACATTAAATCATTAGTAAAAGACTCCGGATAAAAGATTCATCGATTTAACTACGCGATCGTTAAAGGACGATTATTTACGGCGGCGCGAGAACCACGCGAACGAACCACGGCGGCACGTTTATGCGTAATTTGTCTCGAGAAATGTTAATTAAAGCATTTTCGAGCTCGAGCGTAACGCTGCAATTAGGGCCACGTGCCAGCGATGTTCGCAGACTGTTCGAAACTCGTTCATACTTCAACCGTATATAAATAATTCTCCCTCGGTATATCTATCTTGCAAAACTCAACTGACTCGAATATATAGACGCAAATATCGTTGACAAAGTATAATAATTTAATATCGTTCTTACGATGAAATGTGTCCTTGGCAGTTTAAGCACGATGTAAAAATCCACAATATAAAAATATAACAGAAAACGTATAATAGACATTGAAAAATTGCGAATAAACAAACGCAAATATAATACATTTCAAGAAAACGTATTTTAATTTAATTATTATTTGAAATAAAACTAGAGTAAAAGGAAAACAGATTAACACCTTTAGACAATTTTCTATAAAAAAAAAAATTCGACGAAAGAAGTAATCAACAAAATATATACAACACGAAAAGAATAAAACTTCCATTACTTGATAAATTATGCGTATTAAACTTCTTTTATTCTCTCTGTATTTATTATAAATCGTCGTTCCATTAATTAACTGCAATCGATAATTTTAAGATTATCTCTAAAATCTTAATCTTAATCGCGACAATATAAATTGAATTATTTCTTTGTAAATAATCCTTCCACAAGTGCATATTTTATACA
Organism: Cephalotes varians; assembly: GCA_037157785.1. NCBI lineage: Eukaryota > Metazoa > Arthropoda > Insecta > Hymenoptera > Formicidae > Cephalotes > Cephalotes varians. The sequence continues at coordinate 255,975 of JANQDE010000098.1, read as the reverse complement.
TTGTATTTATTGCGGTAATTTTTTTTCTACGAAAAGATACATGTTAATATATGCCCGTCGGCCAATTTCCAATTCGTTACGCTTGTCTCGCTGTATATTCAAATGAAATGCATCTGGTTTTCTCAGAATATATGCTAATCTCGATATTTGAACGTAATCAGGCGGTTAAAATCCGCGCACGCGTCCCGATTCAATTACAATTCGCGTCGCGGGCTTCTGGTCGTCATCAGGCTCGCATTTGAATTCTCTCATTGCGAATAATAACTAGAGTGATTTTTCTGACTGGAAAAATCTCTGGCTGTCTCAACTATTCATTAGAACATGGATCTTTGCTTTTTGAGTCTTTCTCCAACTATGACAAATTTTTATAATTGGCTCTTTCTGCTACTCATATTGTTAATCAAATAATTAAATATATTGTACATTAATATATATAAATATTGAATATAATATTTATAAATGTGTATATATATATATATATATATATAAAGTAATATTATTATATTTATAAAAAATTATGAATATGTGTACAAGTGAATTTTTCTCAAATATTAATAGAATTTTGAAAACCTGATACGTATTTGAATTTTATGCTAGGCCACCAATGACCCAGCTGATTCTTATCGAGTGTCCATTAAGCTTATTAACCCTTAAACTGCGATATCTAAAATGCCAATTGGCATTTTATCGCGCGACGACGATCATGATTTGACCTTAGCTTTAATCACCGAGATACGTTATTCTGGATGCTTTTTATTTATTTATTTTTTTCACTTGTTAATTCTTATGCCTTAGTGAGATCGATAAAATTGAATAAATAAATTAATAATGATTAAAAGAATATATATATAACTATAATGTTTTGACTAATGATGATGTTGCACTCAGTTTATTAACACTTAGTATTTATTTGTATATTTATAGAAACATGTAGCGAAATTTAAGTTTACCGATTAGAAATTAATCTCGCTTTTACTGGTGCGCAAAATCACGAAGTTCTCGATCCTGAAATTTTATGATACAATTGAAGTTTCAGATTGGCGCTTTCCAATCAACATAATTTTACTCCCGCAACTTCTGTCGAGTTTTGATCAAGTTCGTTAGTATCTTACACCCCCTAAGTTCGATCATAAGTTTCGATCAAAGTTTCCCGACGTACCTGATACCCGCCGACTACCCCACTTTCGCTCACGCTTTCTTATCAATTTCCGCTGGACCAGCTTTTATCTCATAAAGCAAACTTGGCGAAAGTTCTCTATTCATTTCCGAACTTAACAGATCGATACACGTTCGTCACAGATTCTAATTTGCGTTAACGGTATAACTATGAAGTCCACAATTTCTATGTTGGAGTTATGGCGGTGTTACAACGCGCCGATTGAGGTCTCGTTTGATCGCGAGATCACGCTCGAAAACGAAAGCGTCATTTTGCTCTCAGGCAGCCAAGATGCCAACTGACTTGGCCGAGTTAAGACATACTTAAAGGTCCTCATCGGCTCTCCACCTCCGTCTCTTTCTTCCTCTCTCGCCTTCTCTTCTCTTGTGCTGTGTCGTTCGTCGCCGACGAGCGGAGGGAAATAGAGCGTTTTAAGAGTAGGTGGAGATTTCCGTTGCAAGCTCCACCTTCATTAGAAGCTCATTGGTTTCTAAATGGCTACCGAGAGCCTCAGAGGCGGAAGGACGTATGTGCACGCGCTTTTATTAAGATGCGTCGCAACGCGTAGAGCGCGGTGAGGCAATCGATTTATTTTTGTCGATGTCACTCTAATGCAATATGTTCTCGGCAAGTTTGTATTGGATAGAGTGCAAAAGATCCTTTTTCCAAAAAAAAAATTTGGAAAATTTGGAATTTCGAAACGTCATTCTTATATGGCTGAGTTTATCAGAGTTAAGTCTAGTAATTATTTATAAGGATTAATACTTTTGTACATTGAGAGAAAAGTGTTTGTAATTGTGTGTGTTATAATTACATATATCAAAGAATAGTTGTCCTCTAAGAATGTCAACTACATGTTTCTTAGCCAACTATATATTTCTTTGGTAAAATTTCTCTGGTAACTATTAATATAATTAATATAATTATTATTACTAACATTCTAGAAGTAATAACTATAAAAATGGTGCTGCTAATCATAATTACTTTACTATGTAATTATAGTCACAAATACTAAACACTTTTCTCTCAATATACGATTTTGACTAAGCTCTGAGCTCTTTCTTAGAGATAGATTATAATCTAGTTTATAATCTAAGATAAAAAAGGTTCGTCATAGGACATCTTAATAAGTCAATTATTGCTCAACGAAAATTTGACAGATAATAAAAGAACGAATAAATTATTTATCGCATTGTGTTCTTGTTAACGTGTTAATGAAATATTAGCGAGTTAGCGATGATGTATGGACGCCGGCGTTCCTGTGGTTTCGACTTTCAAGGATATGTTTCTAGCAGCAATTTTTATAAACCAGAACACAGGTCTTCTTCATCAACTTCCTCCTCCTCATCCTTCTCCTTGCACTGGCGGCTGGTATCTCGTTACACAGAAGTGTCGTGTATCCTTCATAATGTTCAATATACAGAGTCGAGCCATTCAGAACGATCCGGAAAGAATAAACGCTGAGGATCTTGTTATCCATTTTTCTTGTTAGGTGATAGCTTCTGTCCCCAACTTAGTGTTTTGGCAAAAGACGTTCCACTTAAAAAAATTAATGATTCGTCTATATTTTTAATAAAAATATTAATATAATTTATCATGTAGAAAAAAATTATCACAGTAATAATATTATATCACTGTTTTAGATTTTTAAATGTTTTTTTCGGAACAGAGTAATATAACCAGAAAATTTTTTAATATCAGAAGTCTCTTTGATCATTTCTTAATTTTTTATTTATAATTTTATTTCGATCCCCTCGTTATAATATTTGCAAATGGGTTTTATACGTTTTCAAACAATTGCAATTTATTACAATGTCGAATGTATTAATATGACAGAAGGGAACAGTTAATTTTTTTAAAAATCTTAGTCTTTTTCTAGTAAAATCACATAAAAACTCTAGTTTTTTTATATATTTGCTTAGCGAGTCAATAAAGTACTTCATAATTCTTTTATGAAAAAGGACTGGATGAAGCGGGATTAAGATCGTGGTGACTTATATAAATGTTAGAATTCTAAGAAAATGTATGCCCTTCAAGAAAAAAATATGAAACCCACTCTTGGATTGCAAACTGGGTAAAGATCACTTCTGATCCCTTATAATCCATCGTTATACCCTAGATATTGTTTGCTCCATTGACTCTCTCGTTTTTTCTCTTTTTCTGTCTGAGCCGGTTCCCAATATGAGATCAATATCGAATATCAAATAATACGAGCTCTGAGAAAGTTCATTCTCTCTTTCAGGTTAATACGACAATTCTGAAACGACTTTTCAAAAGTATAATGCGAGTGAGATGAGATTACGCTAGCGAGAGAAGCTTTATGGGATAGTAAAAATATTTTTAGGATCTTCTAGTGCAGTGTTTTTTTTTGAAATTTTTTTTCCAGGAGCGAAACAGTTTTAAATAGAGACAATATTAACAAATAAACAGATATACATGTATACATCTTATTTAATTTTTAATTAATTTGTATTTCAAAATTTTTATATTCTTTTTTTCTCAATAACTGATGGATCTCACACAGCGTTTGACAATTTTGGCGAGGACCGGAAAGATAAACTTGGAAAATACTCCGACGTAGTTTTCAATTACGGGAGATTGACGCCTTCGCTTGTAAAATTAGAATGTGCAAACACGATCCCGTCGGCGTAACCAAATCGCGCGCAGCAAACTGCTCGGTTTGCCATTGCCGCCACTCGTGATTTTCCATCGCGGCGTCGGGATGCAGAAGAAATAGGAAGAAGAAAAGAGATGGTAATTTTATGGCGCGAAACGGTCGAAAGTGCGTTAAAAGCCGGACGACTGAGTGCCGACAGCTGACCGTGTTATACGGGACGTCGCAAAGTTACGCACTCGTTCTCTCAACATTAATGTATGAAAGAAGAAGAGTGACGATGGTTTAAATGCCAAACATTAATGCGTAATGCTATGGAACAGCACATTAGAATTTACATTTATACATATTTAATATTAAAAATTATTAAATTAAAAGTTAAAAATTAAAAATTATTAAATTATCAAATTACTAAGTTACAATTTTCCTGAGAAATTTTTATCAGATTTCGAAAAAATAGCAAATAACTAGATTTTACATTTCGGTTTGATTTTACATTTTTAATTTTTACTTTAATAAAAATTTAATGTATATATATATTTTTTTATAATATCGTTTAATATTGTTAATCGATAGATTAATTTTATTATATAAACTATTAATTATATTATTATATAAATATATTAATTATATAAACTTAATATTAATGTGAGAAAGTATGATCAACCATTCGAAAATCATCTATTCGTCGTCATCCATTCAAATTCGAATTATTTATCGAATATGCGTAATTTCAGAGTCATCCCGTATACTCCAAGAAATGGGGATCATATCATGTGTGAACACACGTAAAACAATTATATCATCCTGTGATTTTATTTATACAAGACTTTTACGAGCCCAAAGTCACTCTAGCTGTTCGATCTAATAAAACGTCCGCCAGCCACTTTAGGAGCCGCTCAAAGCCGAATTATTTCGGCGATAATAAACCGCGAGAACTCACGCGACGACGTACGGTTGGTTCCACAATAATGAATGAATACTTAACACCATCATCGCTCAGAACAATCGTGCAATTCGCTTCCGCCGCGAGACTTGTTAGACTCATAATGGAATTCTGCGCTAAGGTAGCAATCTAAGTTGTGATCATCTATTTTTCATCAAGAAAAGCAACTCTAGGTCGAAGACAGCATTTTACATACAGGATGATTTTCTGGGAGCAGGTGTTCCGATGAATTCGGAGCTTGCATTCGCAAACATCACTACACAGATTAAATTGCTGAGATCTGGAAAAAGATTTAAATCTGTAACATCTAACAAAGAAAAATGTGTCAATAAGCCAATCCAATTGATTATTCGTACTCAAGCGTAGTTAAAAACAGTCTTTGAGGCTATCTTTAATTAGAAACATACTCTTAAAATAAAGCAGCAAATCAACTATCTGTTCGCAACATTCCTGTTTATTTCTACATTATTCCCTGTTTCTTTTGAACGTTTTCCACGTTTTCTGTGTTTCTACATGTTAAAATAATCTCTCTGCACTTTCTGTCTCATCCAGACCACTCAGATATTCTCTTGATATTCTTTTGAAATATGTGAAGGAAGCACGCATCCTCGCGATCCACCGTATCTCGCCTCCGTTGAGATCTCCGGGATTCACAATGCGAAATCTCTCGAGACTCTTGCCGGTTCTTCGTACGGGATCTCCACCCCGTTTCGACATTCGAAGTATCGTCTTGTTTTTCTCGGGATGAAAAAAGAAGAGACATAAGCTCGCGAGCTCTCGCCGTTCCAGCAGCGGCAAGATGGACGGGCGCGTCGCGACGCCGTGACACGTACACGTCGTCCGCGGAGAATTATTAGGCGGGCCTGAAGCGTTTTCTCGCGGGCCGTGTCGCTCCCGCGCGATGACGCCCGTCGTCGTTGTCGCCGTCCGGCACTTTTGTTCTCCCCGCAGCTCGCTCTTCTCGCTGCCTTGTTTCTCTATTTCTCTTTCTGTCACGCGATCGCCAAGGAACTCGAAATCCCTTGGAAATTTCAACGTTCGGTGGCACAAGCTGAGTCAGGACACAAATGCGAGAATATAAACAGGACATACGGGGACTTGCATAAATCTGTCACAATGTTCGTGAAAAGTGGACGGATTAGAAGAATAGATAGGGCTCCTATCCCGACTCTGCAGAGTCAAATTTATTATCTTTGATGAACAGCAATTAAAATTTATTTAGAAAGATTTGGCTAAAAGTCTAGTTTTGACTAAAACACAATTGCTATGACCGATGTCAATATTGTCTATGATTTTAAAAATTCCTGCATTTTTAATTCCTGTAAAAGTTGACCTCCACTTTCTTCTGTATATTTATTTCCCATTTCTTTCATCTCGAGTAAAATTATTCTTACTTTTCCATGCAATGACAGAAAAATAGGTCAATGATCTATCAAAGAAGAGGTTGTTCACGTTTTACATGTACAAATGGATTTGTTCCTCTCCATCACTCGTTTTTCCCATTGCTCCATTGCAGGATTTAATTTGCAAATCGTGCACGACATTCATTTCTTCGATCACCGCGATTTCGAGAGAGCTTCGAATTAAACAAGCTAAGATCCGTAGAGGTCTCAGGGATCAGGGGTCAGATCGTGTTGTCGCGGGGCCTGGTAAGTGTAACGTTCTGTAACGCGAGGAGGGGTCGCGTGAAACCGCATCTGCGGTTTTCTTTACCACGATGACGCGATGGTCGTAGGCCTGTGGAGTCGTCTGCACATGTGCGAGAGCACGGCGGGCACGTGGAAACGCCGTTTAGGCTATTTTCCATAACATTTCCATATTCTCCGGATGGCCACTTCGACTTTGTCGACGACTTTCGGTCACCACCTTGCGCCGTCCATCAGTAACGCGTAAAGTCTGTCACGTTTTGTTACGGTTACGAAACGACTGTTACGAAGCAATAAACGTCGAAACGCATCGGGTGCATTATTACGCTAGGTCAGCTCTTTACTTGTCGAGCAGCAAGTTCAATACCGACGATTCGATTCTTGAAATTCTGCATTTATTCAGAATTGTTTATTCTTTAATTTATTCAGAAGAGTTTATTCTTTAATGAATCCTTAACGAGTATTTTAATAAATCTTAATGAATTACTTGATCGAAAGTTTTAAATGTTCTGTAAATTAATTTTCATTAACGATTCAACGTATTTTTTCTGTTGCGATCGAGTATAATGACGACGCTGAGAAACGTTACAAATCGATAGACGCTCCAGACTGACTTATTGTCGCGTGTCTCTTTTTGAATTTGCCTTTCCTCGCGAGCTCGCGAGGGGAATACCGACGCGTAAATGCACCGTGACGCCTTAAATTTCGGCGAAGAAGGATGAATTCACGGCGTGGAAAGCCGAGGTGACCATTGCGCGGCCACCGTGAAGCCATTGCGTTAAGGACGATCAAAAGCACAAGGGGGCCTGAGAGCGTCGACAATGATTTTGGCAGGTCACTAACGGTCGGTTTGTCGTTACAGTTGCAATAACAGTTGTCATTGCGAAAAATAGATTATATGAAAACGTAAATCTATTTTGTAAAATTAAATTCGGGAAATAGAGTTTTAACTTTTTTTGAGAGATGTATAGCTTGTAATTTTCTACGATATACGCAATTAAAAAGTTGTCAGCAGTGTACGTAACTTTGAGTTAAAATAGTAGCAATTTATTTTTAGGAGAATAAATAAAATATTGTTAACGAAAAAGAGAGAGAGAGAGAAAAGAAGAAAAAAAAGAAATAAAAAAGTGAAATCTTTCAAATTTTATATCTAATGAAAAGCACTCCTGTATTGTTTATAATTCACGTAGAAAGATTTCAAGTAAAAAGATATCAGATTTGTTTTCTCGATCTGCAAATAATAAACAAGATTACCTTCGTATTGCTTGGATAAATAAAGCAATTCGGGTTGCTCCAAATCTGATAGGGAAGAAAAAGGATTCTACAAGGACCATTCTAGACGGTCACGGTTGAAGACGAGCACCGGTTCCTGAAGCAAACTAGAGACTGACCGCAAATGCGTGACGCCATTGAATTAAATCATCTAAAGAATCCAGTGTGGATCTCATCGCGATTGTAAGACCTCGTCTAAAGAAAGAATAATACTTGGATCATAAATTCTAAAAAACTGGATGTCTGTTTTTTCCATTACTATTTGAGGAAAGGACTACGCAGTAAAAATTCAAACTGATCATTAATCTAAATATACTTAATTCAAATATAATTTTATTAAAAATGTTGTGTGTGTTGTAAGAATTGACCTAATAAAAATAATGTGACTCAAATTTGATGATGAATTTTGAAAATTAGCAAAAAATCGTAATGTTTATAATCAATATGTAATAAAAAGTTGAGAAATCTTTTTAAAATTAATTTCTTGAGATGAACAGAAGCTTAATAAGAGTCACAACAAAATTGAGGACAAGGCCAACACAGTTTCAGTTTATCTCAAGAAGAAAAAGCGAGGAAAGCTGAAAAATCTCTTCGGCAGAGGGTAAGGAATAGCGCTTTATCTTTTGGTTTACTCTTCGTTCGGCCAATTATAAGGTTCATACGTCATTCCCGCCAATTAGTGGCGGAGAAAGCGATGTCTCTCTCGGAGAGATGCATAACCCTCACTTCGAACTTTTTTCTCTTCATGAGAAGACAGAATGAGAATAATTTTACACGTCGTCCTATGTCCGATAAAAATCCTGTCGTCGCGTGCTTTTATCCATAAAATTTGTGACTACAGATATCACCCAAGAAATGTCATCAATATTAAAGATTAATATTGTTAAAAAAAAATCTTGAAATTTGTTAAGTAAACATATATATATATATATATATATATATATATATATAATTATATTTTATACACAATTTATATATTATCATTTATATACCTTAATTATATATACTTTATATACATATATTAAATAAAATTTAAGTTTCAACAAAGAAAATATTGAACTTTTAAATATTTATTTAATGTTGTCATCAATTTCAGAATTTCTAATAAACAAAGAGAGAGAGAGAGAGACAATAGAAAAGTGTTTTTAATTTATGACAAAGCACATCGAAGAAAAACTTGAGATGATTATCATAATAAATGATGTGCCCGCATTGCTGCAAAGAAAAAAAATAGTTTATTCTTGTTCTTTGTCACGTGATAAATATATAATTGATAATGCATGCACCGCGATTGATAAAGAACCATCTAGTGTTTTTAAAGCGTCAAACAGATAGTATCGACACGGCAAAGTACCGAAGCATTGATAGTATCGTGAAGGGGTTGTAGAAGAGTTACAACACGTGGCGTAATGTCGTGGTCGCGGCGTACGTACGAGCAAGTACACGCGGGGGTACGTAGTATTCCCTTTCGATTTAACAGAGCGTGAACTCCGTTATACCCGTCGACCATCGCCGCCGCCAGACGACCCCCCTTGGCTGTAGGGGGCGGCGACAGTGGCCCACACGGTCAGCGGTTAAAAGTAAATTACGCATTCATAATATTCTGTCTAGTATTACGCACTCCACGTAATATATGTCAAGGGTTGTGATCACCTCGGCCAAAAGGAGAGGGCGTGCATACACGTGCATAATGCAAGCGGTATAAACGCGGCGGCATATTCGGCGGCGAACCCCTTCGAATCAAGAGGGGGAGGGTACTCGCCAATGTCGAGAAGCTAATTACAGCACCTTATCGTCCACGCTTATCCCGCCGACGTCATTTTTAACGTGCACCGGCGGAATATTAACGGCACGAGACAACATACGCGCGGCCGACATACGGCATTTTTCGGCGGTCAGCAATATAGTAATGTACCAGGAAAATCGACCCTTTCCGTTAATTTTTTCCGTTAATGGCGATCGCGAACCACTTATTTCCTCAATATTATTTTAAAATATAGAGTTAACATCTAAGTACAGTTTGCACAAAATTATATGTATTTTTTTTTGGAAGAGAAATTTTTCATCATTTGTACAAAATTACAAGAACAAATTTATATTATTTACAGGAATATTTATGATAAAAAATATCTCTTAAAAATATGTTTAAAAAAATCTCATTATAATCTCATTATAATCTAATGACAATTTCAATATATCTCCCTCGACAGTCTCGCTAGAAAAATTCGATTTAAAATTGATTAAAAAATAAAATGTAACTCATATACATCATGTAATGATATTGCTTATTCAGGGATCATCAAAAACGTTAACAGAAGGCGTTTTTATAAAGTAAAACATCAATATAGTTCGACAATACTGACAGTTACTAGCTTCTATTAAATTTTGCCATATGGCAATTCAAAAAAATGTTGCTCGTTCATTGCCCTTAATATGTCGATCAATCGTCACGATTCATTTTACGGAGGACCGTGGGATACACTTTGATTTGCGATCCACAATGAAGCCGCGCATTCTCAATCATCTAACATAACAAATAACTGTCCGGTGACTAATGAATTTCTTTTCTGAGCTACTAAAAAGCTACTAAAAAATTTTTTCGATTCCGCATGTTGGTGAAATCGAGCGTTTTTCACATGGAAACCCTTTTTTCAGTAACGGAAAAGCCCTGGGTTACGTAGCAATATTTTTATCATACGTCAAAATGTGCGACACATGTACGTCGTACAATATCTCGGGAAGAAAAATATTATCTCTGTGTTAAAATATTCGGAAATCTTAATAATTTTTCTATAAAGATATAATGACTTGAAAAATATGCAATAAAATACGCAATAAAATTAAACATTGATTTTAAATATTGATTCTTTTTGTTATTTCATTAAAGTTGGCACGGTTATTAAGATAATTGATTACTCTTTCTAAATACTATCAAATATAGTTAGAAGAATTAGTTTATGAGCGATAAAAATGCAAAATGATTATTGCATAAAAAGTTATTTTTATGCAATATAAAAACTTTGGCAATCTTTGTAAAGGCGACTACTGGCGTGTTAACTTTTAATGAGGCTCTAAGCTTTCTACAGAATCACGTAAAAACTTGAAGTGTATCTTTTTTAACAGCGCTTTTGTTTCAGTTATCGATATAACTATAGCTGTATACGGCTTCTTTCAGCTATCGTACCAATTACGAGTCGGTCCTGTTTTCCCCCAGGGTAACAGTACTAAGCCCAGATGCTTTCACTTACTCGAGCGAAAGAGGCGCGGAGGGCAAAAAGAAGGGCAAGAAAACAGGAAGGTAGGCAGGAAGAAAGGATAAACGTAGACAGAATTGTGCAGCGGATTCGCACAGCGGTATAATAATGCAACCAGGATAATGCGATACACTGGCGATGAATACTCGCCAATGTATCGTATTATGATACACGATGAATACGGGATGACAATGCGGAACTTGATTCAAGAATGCATGCTCGTTATTGGGTCCAATACGGCGGACCTCCCGTGACGATACTGGGCCGTTCTGGGACCTTTCTTTCACACACTTCTTCTCATCATCCTGGTCCTTCCGCAAGCGAGGACCACCTTTGGCTCGCAGAAGAACGATGCGAGGAAACGATGAGGGGGCGGTTTTTGTTTATCAGAGTCTCCTTTAATTTTCTTTTCGATCTCAAAACGAGAAATCTATTATTTTAAATAGAATTTTCATATATGTGCCACATATAAAAACACACACACACACACACACACACACACACACACATCCTCAATCTTCTACGAACTGTTTTGGCAATTGACAATTTCCTTGTATTGTATGTATTGCAAATGTAGAAATTGTTACTTTGTTAGGACTTCCTCAATACATAATTTGGGTCTACTACTGTCCAGAAATATTCGATCAAACATTTTAGTTTAGAAGAAATCGTATTTCGAAATTTGTAAATTTTTAATTTTTCAAATTTTCCAATCTTCAGAGTACATTTGAATAAATAAACAGATTTTATCCATTGTGATTAACATCTTTGACTCTCTTGTTAAGAAAAAATAGTATGTAAAAATTTCCAAATTTTTGTATTTGTCAAAGATCCTTAATTTTCATCTAATTAGAAACGATGTAGCTCAAGATTAATGCAAGCCAGCGATCGGGTTTCGTGAATAGTGTCCGCTGTATATTCTTTAAAGTGAGATAGTTCTGAAAAATAAATCCTTTCCAAAGGTGAGAATATCCTCGCATCCTATTCTCACGATTCTCACGATCTCCCAGATGGCAAGTAGCATAAATATCAGAAGCCCAGGAAATAAACGTCACATGGAATTAAACCTAAATGGCGAGATGCGATATAGAGTTACGTAAAACCACAGATAAGAACGAAGCCAAAGTTTCTTTCCGGAATAGAATTTGCGAAACTTGCAAATAATTCGAAATAAAAATAAAATTAAAATTTTATATTTAGGATTAAAAGATGACATATCACTATACGACATATACTGTCAATTTATGAATGGAGCGCGCGGTCTGAAAATTATTTAATCTTATTGATTACTTCAAGATTATTTAAGAAATTGTATAAGTACGTGCAATATTAAATATAAAAAAAATTTTTAATGACAACTTTTAATCTACAAATTAATTATCTTAAAAGTATCTTCGCAGAATTATATGAAGGTTTCTTTTATTTCTTGGAGATGTACTAACTTTCGTCAATTATGAACAAAATAAGTGATATTTTGCTCATGATATTTTAACATCTGAAAATATTTCACGTAAGTCTACGGTGAATAAAGATTAAACGATGAATCCCGGCTACTTTTATTAATAGCATAATCAAACGCTTTCTCTCTCTCCCTAGTCGTGCGGTCCCGTCAACTCGCACGCTCCGTCGCTCTTGTCCGACTCGTACTTTATTTTCGTAACGGAAGCTGGATCCTCGTACGCGTAGTATACAACTGTACTCCCATGAGAGGCAGCCCCGCTATCCGTCTCCTTCAATATTCATGCCGCTATGGAAGAGAACCACGTTACGGAAAAAGGTAAAGAGAAAGAAAGAGATATCGCAAATGCAGATGGAGCAGACGTGCACGAGACTCAAATGCGCGACGTTGTTCTTAATCATAAAAATAAAATCTTATCTCAGAAAAGATTTAATATTATTGTGCATATATTTAATCATTTAAATATAATTTTTTGTGATAAATAGATTTTTTAAGTTAAATTAAATATAATAGATATTAAATAAATTAATAGAGACATGATAAAACTGTCAATATTTTTTGAGGAAAAAAGATTGGAGGCCATTATTTATAGTAGCTGTAAACGAAGTAAATTTGAAGTAAAATTTACATTAAGAGATTATCTCTCTAAAATTTAAAAAATCTCTAAGAAGTAAAGCATTTTTAATTAACTTTACAATATGAAGCTTTCACGAATCAAGTTACAATTTTATTTAATAATATTTCAGTATTAATAAATAATTATTGAAAAATATAAATCAAATTCGCACGCACTTATTATTATCACACGGACGGATCTCATTTTTATTCTCCAAGTGGTCAAACCAAGTTCTCACACATGTTACCATGTTACGCATCCTGTCACTAATATCACAAAGGTTTGCTACCTGCAAGTTTAAGAGGGAGGTTTCATTGGTGAAGTTGATAAATGGCGAACACTAATGTTCATTCGTGCTTAGTCACACGTGGTGTGAAAATATATTTCAGTGCATTAGAGAACGATCGCATCTCTACAGGTCGTTTTAGAAAATTAGTTCTTCGAATCGACTTTGGAGAAGGGAAGTGACCTCTTTGTGTCCTCGAGCTCGGTCCACGGGCCCTTCGGACTTTGAAGAATGTGAAAAGCTCGTGCGAAGGGGTTGATAGTATCTCCAAGACGAGGATAGTATTTGAAAACAAGCTTCATACGAATGATACTCTTTCCTCTTCAGATTCTTTCTCGCTTTTTCTTGCTCTCTCTTGCGGCAACGTACAAAACCGTTTCGGACCCCGTTTAGTAGACGACGGCGGAACCCTTTTCCGAAATTAGGCTTTGCGGACAACGGAGGGGCCGCAGAGAGGAGACACATCTTCTCTTCCCTGGTCCCCCACTCGAGTGTCTAGACGACGAAGAATGGAGATGAGAAGCGAGTTTCTCGACGTTGCGAAACGCTGTAGCGACTAATGATCGCGTAATATTACATTTGCTGTTGAAAATCTTTGAGAACATGTAACGAAACGCGGCATTCTTGTAAATTGCGTTTTTACACATAATAAACTATGTAATACAATAAATAATGTAATGTATCTATTTCACGACAATAATATATGACTGTATTGTTTTATATTCATCATTATGTATTAACATCTTTTATATGTTTCCTTATCAATTTAATACAAATCAAAGGAATATTTACAGTGTGAAAGCAAAAAGAATTGAACGTAAAATAAGCTTCGGCTGTTGATATATCAAATGCTTTAACGTATAATAGAATATAATTCCATTAAAAAAGATGACGAAATTATCGTCGATCATTATTCATCTATTTTATTATAGTCGGAAAGAGTGCATGATTGATGGCACTAATCTCGACAAATGTAACAAAACCTGTTGAATAAATTTGTGTTTCTTATTAAGAGATCAATTTGGCTCCGGCAGAAGGGTTACTAACGAGGCTTTTTTCAAGAGATTCTAAATTAGACTCACAATCACAACTGTCGGATGATCCTTTATCCGCGTTGACAGGGTGCAATAAAAATCTCTTGAGGGGATAAAGAAAAAAAAAACTATAATGCTTGCAATCATCTCAGCGATAAAAGGAAGATTCCTAGATACGTCGCTATTTATCGCTAATTATTGCTAAATATTTTCAAAAAATCAAGCCGTTCCGCGCACGACACATTTTAGCATACGCGGTTATGCTAGGCATGGATTTGATAAGGAAATTCACGCACCGCTTGTGTTTATCCTAATCTACCGATCGCAATATTCGTGATTCTAAGTTCCCTAATTTGTCAGTTATATTTCATTGCCATTAAATTAATGAAATTAATTGAAGAAAACTTTTTTTTCAAGACACGTGCGAGGTTACTGTGATAAATAAATGAATAAATAGGAGAATAAATATAATAAATATGATATAAATATATAAACTATAAAATAGAAGAATAAATATGACAAATATGATAATAATAGTATAATATAATAATAATATAATAAATAAATATAAATAATTAAATAAGCTTATAATTTAGTGTATTTTTCATGCGTTTTTAAACAATTATTATGTAATAATTAATCTAATAATTAATCTAATTATTAAATAATAATTATTAATGACTATGCGTCATAAGTATTTAAATAAATAAATACATGACGCAATGTAACTTTAATCTCCGAAGACATCAAGTCTATTCTTCTTTCTTTCGATATAATTTTTATATTAAAGTAATTATTTGAAATCGAGTAAATAAATCATTAATAATTAACTTCGATTTACTTTATCTCTATCAAAAAACTTTAATCTAATCTAATTTAACTTGACACTCACGTTTGATTATGATAAAGAAAATATTACTTCCCGGTTTTGAAGCTTCAATAGTATATCTCTTGGTAATTAAAACCAAGATTAAATCTTTATTCCAGACTGCGGTAATCTTTAATTCGTGGTTGTCTCAACTCGTTGAATTTTTGGCGATAGTTCGTTTAGATTGCGACCGACCGGTATCGGCCCGAGGCACCCTTCACCAATTAATGTGGTTAATATGGTAGTAGCGGGGTATGAATCAGGATCAACACCTGTCAAAGATTTACGGAAACACGCGCTCTCTCCCCCCCCCCCCCCTCTCTCTCTCTCTCTCTCTCTCCCTGTTGTTATATTATTTTCAAAATAAAAGGAATGGGAATTGCACGCGTATATGCGTGTATGAATATGTAATTTCGGTCGACGGGTGGTCGTATGTATTATTCACCCTATGTATTTCACTCCTCCCACTCCTCCTTGTATCCGGTAAAAAAGTCCTAGTGATACGCGTTATAATATTGCAATTTTCAGAGGTTATATCAAATATTCTATTGTCAAAAAAATTGTATTGTACATAATGTATTATATAGTGATTTATTATATTATTACATTATTACATTACTACATTATTTTATTAAGTTAATAAGATTATATCGAATTTATGATTACTATTTCAATTAAATTTGATTAAATTGTTTTGGATAATATTTCTAAAGTTACGTATAATAATAATATATAATAGTTGCGTATATACGTAATTACGCGCGCGCGCGTATGTGTGTGTGTGTGTGTATTATCTATGTATTAAATAGTGTATTATTGTTTATAATATGTACATTACGTAAAAATTAATAGTAATGTCACTACTATTATTACAACTATTATTACATACGTATTATATACGTAACTATTATATATTATTATTATACGTAACTTTAGAAATATTATCAATATTATACATTAACCACTAAATTACTTTAATATCTCTTACGTGATTTAATAAAAGAGGAGTTTGATAGAAACGTGACACATACGTATATCTTTGCGACTGTTACTTTTATGTCAATTTTTTGTATATACATACTTTCTTTGAGGTTGATGTAAGAGAAACTGAAGGGAGAAAAATCACACGGTATACACGTTTTAGATAAAAAAAAGAGCGAATTTAATGACTTAGAAGTAAAACGACATAAACGATTAAAGGCAACCGGATGGAGCATCTCGTGCGTTATATTGGGGTGCGAATAAATGCCATCGTGCCCCACGATTATCGATGCCTCGTTGTCGAAGTGACATATTCATCATTCGCTGTGATCTCTTCTATATTTTTTCATTGACGACTTGTTTCCGCTAATTTTTGTACGGGGATTTTCTTTATTAAGATTTTATCCATGTTATGCGCGCGCGTGTGCAATTGATAAATAAAAGTTTGGATAGAAATTTTTTTATTCAAATTGTCAGATTTGAATTTTTTTCAAGTAAAATAAGAAGTATTATAATGTTTCTTAAAAAAATTGAATTTAAGAGTTAATAAGAGTTCAGTTAAAATAAGATAAAAATATAAGTTTTAATATTCTCTCGTTAATTATATATTCACGTATGCATATTTTCTTCGCAGCTGTAACGGAATGCCTACTCGAGTGCGCTATCGGTTAAATTGATTTTTATACAATTAAAATTTTAAAATCTTGCAGCACACCGTCACCTGCTGTCGTAGAAATATTTCATCATGCATTCACCTGCTTCGATTGCAAAATATTGTTCGTTGAAGGCGGGTCTTATTTACTCTGAGCGCATCGATGTCAATCGTTCACGATGAAAACGTAAGTGCAGCTGTCCTCGCTCTGTTTTGAATAACGCCGAGTGCATTATTTACGCGTGAGCGCAACTTGCATATATTGCATTAAAAAATAGCGTTTTAATAGAAATTATTTTTACTACAAATATATAAACGTATGCATTATATGCGTGTGCATTCTACTAAACATTATAACTTTACTAGAAATAATCTATAATTTAAAATTATTAAAATTTGACTGAATTATGGATAAAATATCTATACATCGATTACTATTCTGATGACGATAAATGAAATTATCGACAATAATCGTTATTGATTTTGAATGTTACCTGTGATACGAACGTGGGAATGAAGGGCTTAAAATTGGTGAACTCAATCCATTGACAAGGATAACAAAGGGTAGCGAAAGACAAGACGAAAAGAAATCGTGCAGATGCCACATAGACTCTTTTTTATTCTCGAAATAATTTTTTTCTCGAATTACTTCCAGCCGCGTGATTTCTGAACAATTGCGCCCTACTATAAATTGCGGGCCCATCAAAAGAAATGAGAAAAATAGGGATTCTCCATTCTGTATTTCACCTGAAAAAAATTATTTTCGCTCAAACAAGATCCACCCTCTGTAAAAAAAGTACGACGTATTTTTTTTGCGAGGAAATCTGTAACTTTTGTTATTAAATAAGATCATCGATCAATTAGATCTTATCTTAATCGATTTAATTACAGATAGGGGAATATTTCAATCAATTGTTTGACAAAATAAATAAATTTTTTGACACAGACAAATTTTAATAATTTTCACAGATTAAATAAACATTTGTTTGATGCAAAAATTTAAAATTATATTCAAAAACGGCCGGCAATAATCCAACTGGTTGTCGTTTCAAAGTAGAAATAAGCAATCGCAAAATGAAAACTTAGATGAATTTCGATTTGCTAAAGAATATTTTTTCAATTATTCTCCCTTAATCTTATTTTTGTTATTAATTTTATATTAATAATACATAAAATAAATTGTAACATTATTAATTGTTATTAAAGAGAGAAATTGTTGAAATTTATATATACGAAAATTATATATAAAAATATTACGTTTTGCCTTTAATATAAAATTAATAAATTTAATATAAAGTTTGAAATTACTTTTAAAGAAATAATTTTTAAACAGAGCTTTGAATTTTAAGCAAAATGGAGAATTTAATTTAGTTATAAATAACTAAGATATTTATGTGTTTTTCAGCATGAGACTTTTGTCGTCTCGTCGTGTTTTAGTGTCTGATCGAAGACGGTAACAGTCGATCGCGTGTTAGATGAACGGGTTCTTTGTGTTCATAAACGTTGATGCGGCAAACCGTTTCTAATTACGCGCCTCAACGACATGCGGGGCCTTGTGGTCGCATCGTAATACAGCGGCTCATTCCTGAATAACAGGATCATATTAGCTACCATGATCCCTCATTGATCTACGTCTCGCATTATCGGCGTACAGTTTATACACATAATGCGTTTCTGTTAAGTCTTCTAAATTTAACAAGTGATTAATAATCCTTATATATAATAATCGATAATATATAACATTAAAAAATAAAAGAAAATTATGTGTATATTTAATTGAATGTAATCCATCTTTACTAAGAAAGATATGTAATATATATTTATAAATAATAATTGTACATTAATAATTGTAACAATTGTTTCTCTCATGTTTATATATGATATATAACTTCAATTTGTTATACTTGTATAAATCTCACTCTTGCATGCCTAAAAAATTTGTAAATCCGTAATATATTTAACAGTTTAAATAATTATACTAATCTAAGATAAAATAAATATTAATCTGCAACTTAATTGCGAACAAATAATAATTTAATAAAGTAAATGTAGGATGCACATGCAAGTACGTGTCTACAAATGTCTTAAATGCAGCTGTCCCGCATGTATCAATCTCTAAACGATTCGTTGCGGTTTCCGTGCCATTTTTCACGTCACCATCGCGAAACTTTTGCAAAGTTTCGAACGTTTCGATGTCGAATCGATCGGTCGGATTGGCGAAAGAATAATATTTGTTCACCCTGCTTGGATAAACAGATCGGGTATCTAGAGAACGTTCTGAAGCAACTTCGATGTATGCAGCTTGCTAATACATAAAGTCAAGTCAAAGCTCGATATCGATATGTTTGAAAATCTTTTTCTATAGATAAGAGATTTTTTATAGATATCTCACAGCTGCTCAATTGCAAGGACACAAATGGCAAAAGTAAATATATTTTTTGACATTATGTAGAACTTGAGTCTGAATGTAATTAAATATTTATATATTTGATGGAATAATTTAAAACTATGATATATTTTATTTAAAAAAATAGTTGCAGCTAATTCTGAATCTTTTCATAGAATAAATTGATAGCAAAACAGACATAAAACATATTATTTTATCTGATATCAAATTAATGATTTTCTCAGCAAACCATCTTTTGTATCAATCGCTTTTTGGCGCAATCTCGAACGCGTTGCGGAAAAGGACAGATAAGAAAGAATTTGCCAGCATGTCATAGATTTTCAGCTGGCATAAAACCACCAGCTGTCATATAGGATCTCATGGATCTGATGGATGTCAAGAGTCCTGGACTAAAGGACCGCCATTGAGGACAGGACAAATCTGTTCAAGTAATTGGAGCTTCTGAATGGAAGATGAAGAAAGGAAGCGACGGGTGTCCTTGGCACGTGCCAAGTGCGGGGGTTCACAAAGGACTCCTCCTTGTGTCATCCTAGGATTCGTCTCCTTGTGTGATTCTCGCACCTTTTCGGAGCAACGGCCGTGATATTGGCAATCGCACGACTTTGAGGCTTTCCATAACCGAGTTAAAATCTTTATCTTTTGATGTGAAACAAATGACTTGCGGCTTTAATGGAAATTTATTCAGTTGATACATTTTAATAATATGTTAATATGTTTTGTAATTTCTGTTAATGTTTTAATTCTGGAGAATATCAATAAATTATATTTTGTCTGTCAATCGATAAGGCGGATACAATTTTTAAAAATATCCTGCCATATTTTTTTTTAAAAAAGAAGTTGTGTATTGCAAACAATCACCAAGAATTCTGAGTTAAAAATCTTATTCAACAATTTAAGAATATTATCATTAAGTTCAATTTTCATCTTATATTCGAGCGTAAAAAATTAAAAGATCAAACGTTCGAGACACCCACCAATATATCTTTGATACTAAAGATTATTGGATCTTCGATGTTCACCCGGGGCGATTGAAGTGGTCAACGTGGTCAAGTCAGGTTTATGGAAGGGGAATAGTATGAGAAAGATAGAGAAAAACTTCAAACGGCAGGAAGAACAGAGACAGCAAGCTGGTCTCTCCTGTTCTGTAGGTTCACCTACGGACCCCTTCTACATAAGGCCCCGACTCTCACCCCACTTCGTCAGTGTAGAGGCGGCCGTTGAAGTGCCACGTTACGGACACCTTAGTGCCTCACGATACCTCGAACGTGTTCCGAATAGTGTGGACAATTGAAAATCGTGTTATGTGGGACATCGTGCTCTCGGAAAAGTGATTCGTTCTTGGTTGCTGTGTCTGATGTTTAACTGAACTTTCTGGTGCCAAGGACGCAGTGAGTAACCTATCTCGTTCATTCTTTTTTTTTTCGTTTCATGGAAGAGAGTGGGTGCCGACCGGTTTCGTGAAGCTCGACGTAGAGGTCGAAGTGCGATATTCGAGATTAGTAGGAGAAAGGAACGTATCCTCGAATGGAATGCGAAGAGAATATAAATTTGAAAACTTCGCGCTTCTTTTTGCTCAGCTATATATTTTTTGTGCGTTTAACTATTCTTGTTTAATTAATAATAATAACTTAAGATTTAGTTGACAATTTAGTTATTTTATTATATTTTTATTAAAATTGAAATATTAGTAATAATAAAATATTAATATTTATTACATTATTATATATTTATAGTAATATGTATCTCTATTAATAAATTTACAAACTGTTTTTTAGCAAAAGTTCGATAATAATATCTTGAAAATATTCTAATAAAGTTTAAAAATCTAAAATTATGAATTAAAAAATTAAATTAAAAAAAAATTCTATTAGCAAATTAATTATATTTTTATTTTTACTTCAGACGAAGATTTAATTCCTAATTTAATTAATAAGATATAGTCAACATAATTTAATAATTTAATTAGTTTTTTAATTTTTTTGGAAATTTATAAAAAGATTCATATTATAAAAAATTCTAATTTTAATATTAAAAACATTGCAATATGATAAATGCATAAACTCATTACAAAAAATTTTGAAAATAATTTTGAATTAGTTTAAAATGCATAATTTTTTAAATCTGAATCTAATTATATGATCAAAAATTTTGCAGATCGATTTACATTTTTATATGATATTATCCAATTAAATTTTAATTTTGTCAGAGATTTTAAATAAATTCAAAGCATTTTTTAAATTTCACGTAATTTTCAACTTCATAAAATCCGGAGCTGTTTCAAAATGTCAGAAAATCGCGCTACCACGTTTACGCTAAAAATCTCACGACTGACCCTTTTGTTCGAGGGAGTAAACGATCGCTTAATTGCTCGACGGTTGTGCCTCATGTCAGACCTGAAAGTTACCGGCGAAACAATGGCGCCTGACTGCTTGTACATTGCAGTTATTATGCATGGTTGAGAAGGGTGCGCTCATTTCTTTTTTGCACTCCCTCTTTCCTTTGCGAGTTTCTCTGTCTCTTTCTGTATCCTTTTTCTATCTGTCATATTAATCCATCTTGGTGCGCGATTATTTAGTACTTTCCTAAGCGGAACACAAGAGGGATTCCCTCTTATGTAAATCAACCTTACTTTTTTCTCGGATTTTTACAGATCATTGATCGACATATATCTATTATCAAGATTTATCTATCAAGTGATTCGTTTTTCTTAGAAGCAAACTGAGGATAAATTATTAATGAGGTGGAAGCAATATCGATGTTTCAATGATTATTAATCGGAATTCGATTTAATCAAGACTGATTTATTCCTGTCTCTCTCTCTCTCTCTCTCTCTCTCTCTC
>JANQDE010000098.1:154095-233679 GCA_037157785.1 Cephalotes varians | reverse complement strand
GTATGGAAAATGAGGCATATAGCCTGTTTATTAACAAAACTCTTATTTATAAATTTCTTAAAAAAGAGAAAGAAAAACAGACAGACAGAAAGAGAAAGAGAAAGAGAGAGAAGATATACATCAAATTATTTAAGTTTATTAAACTATTCAATTGGAAATAAGTTGTAGAGTTTGTAAGCAATATATTCACGACTATATATTTTTTATATCTATATATATTATATATATAAATTATAATATAATATAAATTATATTTATATATATATATAATATTTACATATTAACTTATATTATATTATAATTTTTCAGTATTAATAAAAAAAATTATATAAAAAATCGAATTAATTTTCCAAAAGTTCCACGCACAAATTACTTTCGCTCTTATTCATAGATATCATTCAATGTAAAATTATGCGAAGTTTCGCGATAGAATAATTTCATATTATATCCTTACATATATTATCATATTATAATAAGCTCCCTCAATACTGAAAGGGTTAATATGGAAATCCACCGGACATGAGCTTACACTCGTTCTTATTCACGCAAAATCGTGGGCATCATGCGAAAATGTGGCCGGCCTCGCGAACGAAATCGCGGCGGCGAAGGGGGTTCCGAAAGGGGTGAGATCGGGAGTCGTTGAGAAGTGTCCGGAAAGTAAGAGCAGGCTTCCTCGACCGGTCGAACAAAGGACAAGTGTGTCCTCGAGAGCGATGTTAGAACCTCGTCTAATTGTAAGACAGTCTTTTTGATCCGAGCGACACGCGGGTCCACGGAATTTAAAGGGAGAAAAGGGCAAGCACGCGTGCGCCTCGCACGTACATCTGCCGACAAGGTGGGGGGATTTCGCAAAACGAAGAAGGGGCAGAAGAAGGAGATGGCAGTGACTGAAAGAAGGGGCCAGTCTCGTGGGTCCTATACAAACTTTCCTGCGCCGAAGGTGAGGACCCCGTGGGTCCATTTTGACGAGCCCTTCTCTCAGGTTCGGCGTTCCGCTATTTAAATGCCTCTTGGACACCGTTGCCAGGACTCGTTTCTCTGTCATTGTTCCTACCTTATTTTCGAGTCTCGTCCTGAATATCTCTTCAAAGTCTTCTGAAGGATATGCGTGTGTGAGAGACGTCACACATTCGCGATTCGCGAGTTTCCAGTTTATTCCTGATCGACCTCCGCATTTGTTCTCTTTTCGACCATGGGTCATTCTTCTTGTTTGATGGGTTGGCCAGCCGCCTTCATGCGCACTCTCGCACCGTCGAGTGGATCATATCTTGAAAATTAAATTCCACTTTGGCTCCATCCGGCCGGTACATTATGGCATATCCAAGATCGACGTCTATAATGTGAATACAGTGAGCAGAATACATAATGGACCATGAATTCAAATCTGAATAATTCAAGGTATATCAAAATGATTTATAATCCTGAGAAGATACTTTGCGAAAGTTATGTGTGCCTGAATGAGAATTCTGATATAAAAAATTAATCGTCAAAATATCACTAAAAACATGTGTTTTATTTATTGAGACAAATAAGTATAAATAAATTTTTATTTTATGTATTTGTGTAAATAGTAAATTAATTTAGCCTTTATTTTTAGAGCAGACTCGATGATCAAAATGTTTAAAGAAAGATAATTTTTATTTTGTAGAGATAATTTATATTGTTTGTTATCTTTTGACTTTTTCTAAGTTCAAGTTTTAAGGTTAATAAAATTAATAAATCCTGCTATATTTTAGAATCAAGCTCGTTTTTAAAGGAATCATTTCCTTCAAAAAGAACACAGAAATTCGATCCCAAACTTACGCGGATCGGAAAGCCTGTTAATACTCGCAGAGAACGGGGAACGCACATAGATCAGGCTCGGATAGTGGGGAAGCGCGCGACATGGGAACACGCGCGATCACCGGGGGGACAGGTGTGCTCCAAATAACACGCGAGCCCAAAACCCGCGTCTTCTCTCTCTCCTCCACAACATGTTTTTTCTCTAGACGCACGTCTCCTTCCTTCTCCAAACTCCGCTCCCCTAATCTCTCACTGTCGCTGACGGAGCGAGCAGTAGCCTCTAGCGAGTGAATGCGGCTTTGATTGTCGTCGGTTGGGTCCCCAAAAACCACCCTCCCCCTTCACGGGGAACATTTCGAGAAAATGGCGCTAGCAAAAGGTGCGCCTGGGGTCAATCCAATATAAATCAGAACCAAGTCTTGAGGCTTAGTCGGAAAGAGAGAAAGAAAACAAGAGAAAGAGAGAGAGAAAGAGCGGAATCAAAGTGGGGGGGAGGGAAGAAAGGGGGGCGATGAATAGAGTATTTTCGGAACCGCTCGCGGTGTATACATTGAAATTGCGTATGTGCACATTCGTCCGTGTGTTCGTGATAACGTGAAAGAGAATCAGGTACGAGGCCTTCACCTGCCTCCTCCCCGCTTCTCCTAGCGAGTCTCGAAGATCTTCTCTGGTAGGAATTTGGAGTTTCTCCCGTGTTTGAACCGCCGAGGCCCGTTATTCTTCTTTCTTATATATTGAGGATAACATTATTTCTTTTTGAGATACAAGGGTTAAGAGAATTCGTTATCAGTTTCTCAATAAGTTTTACTAAAATAATTCTTTCTAGAGGCTCAGAAACCTTCGTGTTAAAATTTAAAAGTGTTCTCTTTCATTTTTGATATTTGAAGGTTTGAGATTGATTTACAAATAACTATTCTCAGACATCGAAGCAGATATGGATAAGAAACATGCATTCATATTTTTTATCTAAAAAGCATCGCGTTTTCGCTATCTATATAACACATAATATATAATAAACACTTGTTTTTTTTATCAGCTTTAATATTTGATATTCGAAATATATTTGCGAAATTTCCTTATCGGATACCGATATAAATGGCAGAGACTTGTAGACGTGTCTCTTCATATGTCACGTTTATTTTGTATGTATGTGTGTGTGTGTTGTGTGTAAATCGAACAATTTTCTTCAATTATTGAAAAACAATGGCAAACGAGCAAACTAAATCTAGCACATTTTTTTATACATAAAATTATTTCAAAATCTCTCTTATACTTAAAAATAAGTATTATAATGCAAGTGCAATATATATTTTGATATTATAGTCCATTAGCTTGCAAAAAATATTCATATTAACACAAGATGTACCAGCAATTTTAAATTGATGATTGAAATGAATATAGACGCGATAAGAAAAATCTGTAGCTTTGAAAATATCTTCGAACTAAATAAATCGTCGGAAGAAAGAGAGAGAGATATGTTTCTGAGGTACATAGGTACTTCAAATCTCCGTGTGAGCCGACGGAGACACTATTTGTTAAGCGACATTCGGCGGGCGTGTTTGCATATGTAAGATCGCGCGTGATTGTTTGCGCGGTCCTGAAAAGAAATCGGGTAACGCATGAGTCTCTCTCTCAGCTGTCCTCCCTCTTTCCTGTCGGTTCTCAGGATGTCCTGAAGAGAGAGACAAAAAGAAAGATAAAGAGAGAGAGAGAGAGACTTCGGCATTTTTTTCAGAGTTAACATCTTCTTAAAACTTTTTAAAAATTAATACGATATCTATAATATTTTAATAGAATATCTATTTTAATAAAAATGTTTATTGAACAAATATCAATATAATATAAGTGCCAATAAACAATAAATTAACTTGTTAATAATTTGTACATGTCGTAAAAATATATAAGTTCTGTAATTATTTGAAATTATCTCTCTTAAATATTTCTACTTAGAAATTTATTTATTATTCTATTTACACACTCGATCTACATAAAATGTTAATACATTGTATTCGTAAGTATTGAAATTATGTGGAAAATTTAGCAATGGGAAAGAAGTTCCTTTAAATGTAAGTTTGCAGAGAGAGTTTTTTTTCTAGTTATAAACAATTTAAATTTGTTTTGCAAATTAATTTCTATAAAAAAGGCAAATAGATAAATCTCTCTTGTTCATTTAATTTCCACAGTAGATTTTATGTAGTTATTAATTTAATTATCAGATATACATTATATATATATATATATATTTAACATTCATAAAAATTGTAATAAAATAATGTAAAAAAATAATGTAAAAATTATAGTAAAATAATGCTTAATTAAATTATTATTAAAAGTTATTTTTAAATTAATATGAATTAATTAAAGAATCTATTGATGAAGTCTGTACGAATAATTTTTAGCACATGTGTGATATATCAGATATTTCGCAATGCAACCTTAGACTGGAAAGTTGCAGGACCTTTTCTTGGTGCCGGCTACGGTCTTGCCGACACGCGCTACTTTTCGGAATCATTCTTGTTTTCCCCGTGCCGCTCAAGAGGGGCGTATCAAGACCGTTAATGGCACCATCTTTCTTGTTTCGGGCCCGTGAATAATCCGCATTGTGATGGCGGTTTTCGCGCCGCAGCCACCATTAGTCTCGTGCGGCCTCGACAAGTGATTAACATCACGAAGAAGAAAAGGCCAAAAACATTCCATTTCTCATTCATTCTCGAATTTCTTTATCTCTGCTTATTTGAGATCAATATTGTGTAGGATGTCAAAGATATATCCATTTATCGAATTAAGATATCGATAAGAGAAAAAGGAACAAAAGTTTAAGAAAAAATTTGAAAAGATGCAAATTAAATACTGAAATGTATTAAATAAGTCAAAATTTCTTTCCAAAGAAAGACATATAATATCTTGAATTTGCAATTATACAGTATATTTTATGTAGCACATTTTGAACTTGGCAGATGGAGAATTTGCAAATAAGTTTTCCCGAAGGCTGGGAAGGGCCCTCTAGAAAAACAGAAGCAAGATTCGACCCCTAATCAATCTCGTTTACTTCTTTGAATTTGTCTCTCTCTCTGTCTCTCTCTCTCTCTCTCTCTCTCTACTTCTTTCTTATTAAAAACAGTTTTTATAGTATACATTATGGACGAGGGTCCTTGTCGACCATGCTTGCAAGCATGTCAAGGTTTCAACCGTCATTCTATTTTATTCATTTTCCGTGGCATACAGAAACGAGGTCGATCCTGCCTTGCGTCTTGCGGGAACAGAGCGGGGTCGGAACTTACGGGACGGGTGTAAGGCCCTGATGTTGTTATTCCGGGCCGCTCATCGTGGGGACCATTCTTGCATTCGCAACGCGACCTCAAACGACGCGACTCACTTCGTGAACACCCATAGGCCCATGAAAGGGACACATATGGGGAATTGAGAAGCCGCGGAACAATTCAGTGTCTTTAGCGCTTTGTACACTTGTCTCTGTTTCTTGACTATTGAAATATATAACATGTATTCTAATTGATGAAAAAAATGGAGTTGTTTGATGATTCAAGTCGAAATTGCTGATAAAATTATAATATTTGAATTATAAGCAAGTTAGAAAATTTTATTTTTTAAAAAAACTTTTTCTACTTATTTGCTGAACTATACTTAATAAATATTGATACATATAAAAAAGGATTAATTTTTTTAAAAACAATAGCAAAAAATTTATAAGAATACTGCTTCTAAATTATTATAAATATTTCACTTTGTTATGTTTCTTTGTTATTATAATTTTGAACAAATATAAGTTAAAGTTGAAATATATTAAAGATACACGCGATTTTTTGTTAACATTATTTATTTTTACTAAGTTAATAAAATTGTTATTTTTTTTTTAAATATGTGAACAACGCAAATCTTCGGAATTACTTTTTTTGCACTTGTTCTTACAGAGACGAAAATACAAAAAATATTCGTCTCTCATAGCGGTCGTTTACTTGCGAGGCATATCGAAGATCAGATGAAGCGATAATATTCACAGGTGGACCACATACAGTGTGGTGGTTCCCCTTTCTATATTTATATCATATATACTACACATGCAGTGAGCCCTTAAGATTTATTGCGCATTCGTAATTACGACGACGGACCCCTGGGTTGTGCTTAATAAAACTCCATAGGTATTTTAATCGAATCTATCGTAGTCACGGCAAGGATCTGAAAGGGAAAGATTTTGCAGGTGGTGTATCTGTCAAATTAGATAGATTCTTATCTACTATGACTATTCTGCAGGAATTGGCTTATGGAAATAATAGAACAATAATTTATGAATATTATGGATATAAATACTATCTTTTTTTGATTAAAAAAAATTTTCCTATTTTTTAAATAATTCTAATTTTTTTTAAATATTACAAGATTTTATTAAAAAAATATAAATTTATCTAGAAAATTTCAGAAAAAATATTTATAATCTCTCTCTGGATAAATGAAATTGTTATAAATAATTTCTTAGTCTTTAGTAATTTATAGTTATGACAACGGAAGCTCTTTTCAATGAAAAGGTACTTTCATGAAAATTTACAGTTCTTTTGTAGTCAAGTCTACAATTCATAATGTTTTAACGTCTTTATATGGAGTAAAACGATACACACGTGCAAAATCTCCTATTCAAATTTACGAAGAGTAGAACGCTAGGTATATAATTGTACTATAGTACAATATATCGTGCAATTATAAACCGGAAATACATACACAGAGATGGAAACAATGTCTTATTGCAGGTGCAGGTTGGCTGTCGTATCCCATTTGTTTTGAAATGACAAACTAGTGTTAATTACGTCTAATTATGCAGAATATCTTTCGTCGCTACTTGTACTCACTCAACCGAGAGAAACTCGACAAATATTCCGAAGATTTCAGGTATTCCGAATGTCATTTTGCATGACTCGTTACTTACAAATGTTGAAGGATTATGTATTGCTTAAAATCTCTGGAAATTCGTTAGAAAATGATTTTGCTTCACTAAAAAATATTTTTAATCTCTAAGAAGAAGAAATCAGAATTTTTAATAATCAAAATTCAAGCAATTTCATCAATGTAATAAAATAAATTTTTTAAAAACGGATATGATCTACATTCAATTCTGTGTTGAATTAAAAAATATTTTTGATAACCAAACGTCATCTTTTTCAGGGAGATACGAATATGAATAAAATGTATTTGAAAATTATTTTATATTCTTTGTATACTCTTCATATACTATAATACTATTTCAGTGAATAATAAAATTAATACATTATATTTATAATATAAGTATAACGTATAATATAAGTATAATATAAGTATTGAATAAAATGTCAATCATTTCTAAGCTTCTGTAACGAGTATTTCCGTATTTATATATATTTATACATATTCTTCTATAAAAAATATGAAAATACGAAAGATCTGATGACACGTGCGCTTCGCGAGGTCTTCCGAAGAAATACGTTGAGGAAATCATCCTCATAGATGTCAGATAACCATCATCTTCGCCGTATTGACAACAGGGTTCCACCTAGCGCTGGGTTGAGCAATACCAGATGGGACCCACACTGTGCGTTTCACCATATGGGCAGGTGCCAAGACCGTTTTTACGTGCGCGTAGTAATGGTAGTGGTACTGTCGCGACAGACAGACATTCGTATACATGCGTAGATACATGAGAAGCACTCACACGCGAGCGCACGCGAAAAAGTGCAGGACAGTAGAGAACGCGTATTCAGCATGGCAACAGCCTGTATGCAAATGAATGCATTTTTATACCTAGCTAGTACAATGCGCCGCACCCCCCCCTCGGCGAACCGTTAAAAGTGAAAACCTGCTGCTGCTACTGCTAGTGCTGCTGCCACCGCTTTTTACGCGCTTACCCCGGACGCGGTTTTGACCGCGCGACTTTTCAGGAAGTTTCCTTCAGGGTCAAGATCGGAATTTCCTAAATGTTTTTCGATCTTAAATGGAATAACGGATAATCGTAAATATTTATGTATATAGTTTAATAGAGATATTTTTAAGAGAATGATATTTTACGACACGACACTTTGCACGCAAATTATAACGTTAAGAACATGGAATTATTCTAATTAATTGATTCTTTAATCTTATTAATACTATATTTTTTTAATATTAAAATCCGACATTTTTAATTCACTTCATGTACTGATATTGCAAATTAATGGAAAAAATATAAGAATTGGAAAAAGATTATAACGCTTCTAAGAATATCCTGTATGTACATATCAGAATAAAAGAAATTAACAATATATATTCAGATAAAACAAACATTTATTTTTATTTGCAAATCTAACAAAGTTTTTTGAAATGGAAATCAATTGATGACTCAAAAAAAGTTTTAAATTTTTACGAGGACCGACTCGAGATTAAATAAATCTAAATGTTCATGAAAATATTGGCTATCACCAATCTCGAATAACCAAGTTATGCCAATATCCTCCTAAAAGAAGAATTTCAACTTAACCCGATGACCGTGGTGAACCTGCTCATGCGAGTTAATCGGATCAGCAATTTCGCGAGTCAGCGGCTGCATGTGCAGCGGCAACACAACCACAGAGAGCCGAAACGAAACAATAATTCAGCCCATACGCTCGATCACGTCCATTTTTTCTCAACCGTCGTGCTCGCGCCCGATTTTTCTCGCCTACGAAATTATGCTCCAGGAAGCGAAAGAGTGAAAGGGCGCGTTCGGTACTCGGTTTTAGGGGCCGTTTAAGGGATCGTTAAGCACAGTGCCTAGGCAAGTGCTAACTCGTGAAACCGTCTCTCAGGTGTACAGGCATCTTTCACCTGTTTCGCTATTTCCCGTATGTCGCGACAGGTGTACGTCGCTATCTCTCTTTCTTTCTCTCAATTTCGTCATGAGGTTTCCTGTTGCGTTTCGTGTATCGTGTCGTACACACATTTCTCCCTACGTAATTAGCAAGCGATCACTTCGCTTTCGGCCGGAAGACCGATAGGCGGACCTGACGAGATAGATCGACCTTATCCAGACTTAGTGAAAGTCAACGACTTTCCATTCACATGTATTCTCGTGCGTTTTACGTACGCCGTACGCGTGCGTCATGGATTAATGACAGCCCGGTACGGCCCTCGCACTTCCTCTGCACGAAGGAAATAGCTAGATTGGATGTGAAGGACTCTTTAATGAAATGTTATTACCGACAAACACGCGGGGGAAAGTGATGTGTTGAGGTGAAAATAATCGCTTCGTGGCTTCGTGGTTTCCGGAATGCTTGACATTTATTAGAATTAAAAGGATAGTAATTCACACGTAAAAAGAATAATTCAGAAAATTAATTGTGCGTGACGTCTTTCTCTTTCTGTTTTAAGAAATATCAATAAATTTGTTTAAAATATAAGTTGCGCAATTTTACGAGACAGGATATCAATTATTATATTGATTATGAAGTTTCTTGAACAACTTTCACCTATTAATACTATTTTCTCAATTCACTTTTTCAATTATTTTTAAAATCGTCCGTTATCATTCTTTCTCTCTTCTCATTTAGCATCTAGAGATGCTGAAGTGGACAGTTTCGAGATCATTGTCGGCAACCAGTTCGACACCCCACGGTCCGCCTACTTTAAACAAGCCTTCCCGCCGGCCTTTCCGAGACTTGTCTAACACACCGCCAACGTCTGCTAGCTGCCGAACCAGGCAGGTATCTCAGAATGTGTCAAACACATCCAAAACAACACCGGCTCGGAGAAGAAGGTGTAGAAGTAGCGGGACTGACTTGAGGACGTATTTTCAGGTAAGTTTAATTTTCCTTTTCTCTTATAATAATATAGTACATATATGTATATATAAAATAAATAATATATAACGTTTAAAGAAATCAATAGTTCTAACATAATGTGAAAAAAGTATAAGAGTTAAATTTCTGATTTTTTTTACTAATGTAACATTTCTTTTTTGTTAAAAACCTCTGTATTCTTCTGTGTTTTGCAGGCGTCTAAGCCACATCTGAGGTCAAATAAACGCCAATCTATGTCACAAGAAGCGGAGAATTCCCCGGTGTCCGAGAGCTTTTATCAAAGCACGCCGAGAGTAGACACCGATATCGGACCGCTCACGTATTATCCACCTGGTAGCAAGTGCTCCACAGCCCTGACCCTACCGACGGATCCAACGCTCTTCATGAACAGTCGCGCCAAAAACTTCCAGAGCGACAACGAGCTGCCGCAAAATGTTGTCAATGAGGCGCGGGCGAATCTGCAATCGCATGTTTCCGACTTCTTCCAGCAAATCTCAATGGCGACCAGTCCTGAGGACGTGATGGAGGTGGGTTCGATGCCCCTGGGTACGAAGACCAAAGTCTATTCCCAAAACGTCGAGCAAAAAACGCGGCTTGTGAGGACGCCGTATTTACCAAAGTTAGCAAAGATTACGAAGATTCATGCGCGATGCCGGACGCCGTATCACACGAAACTTGCTCAAGCAATCAGTCCCTTCAAGTCAAAGGCAGCTCAGGGACAGACACCGCTCG
Source organism: Cephalotes varians (assembly GCA_037157785.1). NCBI lineage: Eukaryota > Metazoa > Arthropoda > Insecta > Hymenoptera > Formicidae > Cephalotes > Cephalotes varians. The sequence continues at coordinate 223,372 of JANQDE010000098.1, read as the reverse complement.
TTGGAAAGTTGTCGAGTCTGACTATAGATCAGGATTTGCCGAAGTATGAGAATATGGACAACACAGTTACGGAAGTGCTTCACAGGTGAGATGATGATAATTAAAGAAATAATTGAATACTGATAATGTAACAAACAAAGAGAAACAAACACGCGTGGTAATTCTTGACTGCTATTTTTTAATAGTTTTACTTGGAGTGAATTAATCTGGTATGAAAACAATTGCGATGTTAAAAATTTAAGAAATTGTATGTGTGTATGTATGAAGATAAGAAAATTAATTCATATGATACAAATCCTCTAAATTAAAAATTATTTACGATGTGCAGAGAACAAGAGATTAACTTTGGAAGCAAAACCGTAGCAGAAATTCTTCTGGGCGACGCCAAAGAAAGGAACAAGATTCTGGAGACATCGTGCGAAAAACGACCGGACTCGAAGATGACGGATCATACGTACGAGACTATCATGGAGATAGTAGAGGAAGAATCGCCGGCACGCAACGATAGCTCTATATCGTCGGTCAGTCAACTCCTGGAGGATCCTTCACCGGTATCCTGGGCTTTTACGTCGCCTCTGAACGATGGTGAGTTCACGCTGAAAAGGCAACGTGGCATTCGTCGGAAACGTCCTCGAAAGGACGGCGACAAAGCGATGGACGGCAAACGAGCCAAGAGGACGTGTAGTCCTTTAATAAAGGAGAATCGGATCACGCTGGTAGAAGCCATCAATCCGAATGTGAAGAAGCTCGTATTAGAGACAGATCTCGATTCGACCTTGGACGAGAAGCACGTGCCGGCCACGAAAATGTCCTTCTACAGTGTTGAAGATCAGTCTCGTAAAGAGGATGATATTAGCAGGAAAACTAGTTCCTGGGAACTTGACAGCCCCAAGTCGTCCATGATGGATGATCTGCATAGCTCGAAATCATTCGTCACTTCCGTGTCGACAACTCCAGAAGTTCCCTTGGTTGCGACTGTCAGAAGATGTTTGAAGTTCAGTCCCGAGGGCGAACTGCCGACAAGATCCAATTGTGGATCGATCGAAATTGAGTGTTCCCTCGTGGCGGAACATATTCACGTTCGAGGTGAGTTTACATGTATTTTATAATATATTAATTTATTTTATATTAATTGTGGAAACGTACAGGAAAATACAAATGTATCCAAGTTCTTTCTCAAAAGAGGGAAATCAAATTTAAAATTACGTTTAAATAAAATATTAATTTATAAAAAAATATATATACTGGATAATGAGGCATAAATTATATTAATAAATACTAAAGTATTTTTAACGAACAAATGAAGTTAACAATTTTGCAATGTTTATCTAAAAACAATTGAAAGATATTATTGCAGCGATGCAATTTTTGCTGCGACTATTAAACATTATTTCTTATTTCTCTATAAAAAAATTTTCTACATTTTTCTAAAAGAAATATTAGAAACATTCGTTCTTCAATTATGGTCTGGCCATGGGGTAGCTTGCCACCCTGGCACATCCCTGAAATTTCGCTGCCACGAGACATGCGCCAGTTGTATGTCGCGAGAGGAGGTGCTTCGAGGGCGCTCGGCACCCCGAACTCGGCATAATACTGTGCCAGTAACCCACAGACTCTCACGGCGATTCAATTCCGGTTAGTAAGCTCATCGACATTGATCATTGCATCGTTGATCTTTGCGTAAACAGTCACGATTCTATCTCGTTCTCAATAAAATTCGTTCCGCCGATTCGTTTTACCAATCATTTTTTTCGCATTTAGAGTGAAATGCGTCGCATTCGGTCGATGCGCCACTTGCTGACGCGTCTCGAAATCGTCTCGGTTAGAATGAGTTAATTGTTCTTGATTGGATTCGTTTCTCGTGACACACATCACAGTTGCCTCGTCATTTTTCGTTTTCCAAAAAGCTAAATTTCCGTTTAGTTTTTGCATACGAGAGTGAATCGATGAACGAGGCAAGCCAGTGCAAAACGTCGACACGATTTATCCTGGAAATCTCGCTCACATTACTTATGCTGCGCTACTTGTCGATGTAAACATTTCCTCTACAGATATATCTACTTCAGCAAAGAGGATATATCTATTTCAGAAAAGAGAGTTATTAGTAGCAATGAATAGTGATGTGTGTATGTGCGTGTCTTTTTTTACAAATTAAATCTACTCGTCGATTTATTACCGAGAGATTATACGAGGTATGCCATGGTGCGTGATAATCTCCGAAAAAATGGATCGCGCGATGCAAATCTTCGGCACGGATGGAGCCAGTGGCGAATGCCGCATCGGTCAGACGTCCTTAGGCGCAAGTAGTGAGTGCCGCGGTACAGTCGGCCGTAAGAGCGAGCCCGGAGCGTCGATTCTCCGGGATTCCTCCTGTCCGCAGTGCCGTCGCACAATGCAAAATTTGCCACAATGTATAAATAAAGAAAACATATTCTACTCGATTGCATACGAGTATTTTGTTTTATTTATTTTAAGACGATTTATTTCAAGCAGATTAAAGCCTGACGTCAACAGGCTGAAGGGTTTTAGAGCAATGTGTTTATATAGAAAATCTATTACAAATTAAACTTAATCTGTGATTAAAAAACATAGTTTTAACATTCTAAGATAATAAAATAATGAAGTTTAGTTATTTCTGTATATTATTTGCATGTGTTTGCACAAAGTAAATACATTGAATAACTAACAAGTAAAATGTTAAAAATAGAATTGCCTATATTTTATCTAATAAAAAATAAAATGTATGCATAAAATATATAACATTTAAAATTTTTACGTTCTAAAGATTTCGAAACTATGAGAAATAATAATTATTATATTATATAATAATTATTAAGTTAATGCAAAGCTAGACGATTAAACGAAATATTTTTATTATTTTAACTTATAAATTATGCATTGTAGAGATTATTTCGTCATTGGCTTCTAAGAAGATATTGCTATATCACTGCTGTAAAGTTACGAAAACAGTGATAAGAATTGCAAATGTTAAATAATTGCGAAGCAACGTAATTGCAAATTAAAGTAAGTACACAACCAGAATATGGAAATGTAGTGGAACTTATAATGACAAGCAAAGGAAACTGGCAAAATACTATGTACTGCGAAGTTTATTGCTGCACGTGTTTAGTGCTATATATATTATAATATCCTTGACATTTTCTTGGTCTTTCCAAAAGTTCTTATTTATAAGGAAAACTAGCTATTATATGATTGTTTTTATAGCCATAATCAAAAACCAGACGTTGTTATATTATAATGAGTTATGACCTCGATTACTCCGATAATAAAATGTCAGCGGAAATTAAAAAAAAGTTAGAAATTACAGAAGATTACTCTTGATATCCTTATTCATTTTCTTATTCATTATGCTTTTGCCTTCGCAATTCCACTCTATCATCGATAAAGCCTGGGTGAGTAGATGGAATGCGAAAGGAAGTGAGAACGAAATAGGGCAAAGGTCATAACAATCTGCTGATTCTTTTCATCACATTATTGAAGTCCCTCCTTTCGTACCGTGTGAACATAAATCAAAAGAACCTCAGAAGGTAGCTATAAAATCTCTAATCTCATATGTTTAACATCCTTCATTAGTTATTATAAAAAGTAGTTGTTAAAGAAGGAAAATTTGTTACTGTTCTATAAAGGTAAAATTTATCTAGTGATCACTTTTTAATATTTGTTACATTTTGGGATTAATTGAAAAAGAGAAAGAGAGAAAGAGAAAGAGAGAGAATATTATTTCAAAATTCTTATTTTTTAAAAACCACATAAATACAGATATTACTTTTTGTAATAATTACAGATCTATTTTATTCGTATATCGCTGACTGCAGTGAAACATTTTTAAACAAAATTGCACGTGAATTTTTACATGAAGTCATTTACATTTTCTATCTATAAATCTATTTTAATATAAAATAAAACTTCTACAAAACAAATAATACAATACAACAAAATAGCATATACACATATATATACTCTCTAAATAGGAATCAGTATATTATTCCTTTGCAGTGCTATACTTATAACTGTGATTATTACGCAGTGAGTATTCACTGTTTCTCAGCGATTATGATTAAGAGGAAAGTACTTTTACTAATCAGAATTAGTGTATTATCAATGAAAAACAGTGCATATTTCACTGATTGATATAGTTATAAGTATAGCATTGAAATCAGTGAAATTTCACTGATTTCGATTTAGAAAGTACATTTTTCATTCTTTTGTATTTTCAAAATTTTGTAATTTTCGCAGTGATAAGGTGCAAGGATTTGAGGCGGGCGTATGAAGGACCGGTGCACGCGTATGTCAAAGCGAGTCTAAAGAACACCAGCGGCGAGGGAGTCGTCAAGAGGACCGCAGTTCATCGCGCTACGCCGAATCCGGTGTTCCGCGAGACTCTCATACTCCCCTGCCCGGCGTACAATAATCACTGTACCGGTCACAGGCCCACGTCCCTGGACATCGCTGTCTGGCACCGGGATCGTCGTGCGAGGTGAGCATGCTCCGCGGAGACGAGAAAGAGAAAGAGGGGAGAAAAGGGCTTATGCCTAGGGTGCAAGAAGACACTGACGCAGATTAAGTTGGTAAATCTCGCGAGGTCGCGACGAACGTGCTAACGTTTCATGCGAATCTCCTTCCTTGAAAATTTATTAACACAAGTGCCTCGGCTTCGTTACGGCAAGATTAATTGTGATTTTCTCAGGAAATGTACGTGAGAGATAGTTCGTGGCATATTTAAATGCCATGTTTAATTAAAAAGCCATCAAAAGGGATTGAAGAAATTGGATATAACAATCTAATTCATTTTTTTGAATATTTCGAAAAAATAAATTTTGTAATTTATATAAAGAAATAAATTAAAATGAATTTTCTCGCGAGCTCGCTTAGAAAGAAATAGATTAAACTTGTTTGTAGATCTTTAATTATTTTGTAATAAATCTTTAATTTTATATAAAATTTTACACGCTAATATTTAATTGTATAAAAACACATATTTATGTTTTGTACAATATGATTTCTTTGGAGAGAACAAAGAGCGAAGAATAAACTTAACAGAGCAAACTTAATACAAATTCTGAAACACGTTTGTAGTTGACAAACAGATTGTCGCGATAAGGCTTGAGTTGTTTCACTTGTTTCCGTAATAATCAGAGCGAAGAGGATAGAAATGTGGAAATTAACCTCGGTTGGCGAATCAACCGCGATTTAATTCGTTCTGATAAAGTCTCGTAAACGATACCTCGTTAACTTACGAGTACGTGATGCTACCTCGTACCGTGTACGAGATAGCAATCTTTAGGTACGGCAGGGCGATACGGCGTGAGAAAATCCTGTGAAATTCGTAAAGCGAGCACGAACCGCACGAGAGCCGCGAATAGTTCGCGAGTGGAATTTATGTTAGTGGAGCAACGAATTTATGTGTCTCGCATCCTCCTATCTTTTCTATATTATTCGTGTGTATGTATAAATCCGTTTATATATATATATATATATATATATATATATATATATATATATATATATATATATATTTACTTATACTCATTGACCGATTTTATCCGTTTATTTTTATACGTATACGTCGATATGATGTGATTCGTAAGAAAACGCGTTCCTCTTCGTTCGATCAACAATCGATCCTTTTCGTTCCGCTGTCTCAGCCTTGACTTGTTTATTCTTCGGAATGTCCACTCGAAGCAGTCAACCTAATTTTAAGCTGTTCCGAGAATTTCTCATATCGCAAAAATATCATCCCGATGAAACTTTGTTTTCGCAAAGACAATAAACTCTCCCAACATGCTATTTGAATCATTTTAGTTCAAAGTATGACAATGCGTAAACATTTATTTAACTCGTTTTATAGTTAAACTCTTTTGTTTATTCTGCAATTGAAATATTTTCGCACAGAGATTTTTCGGGAAAAAGCTTGTGTTGTATAAACACTGATATTGAAATTTTCTCGACAGTTTAGCATTTTATTATTAAATTGTTTTAATACATAATTGCTTTAGGTATAAAATTAGCATATCTTTAGCATATTTTTAGTATTTCTCAAATATTACAAATGTAAATTATTGTCGTTAAGCAAAATCTTATTTGTGACATATTGGCTTCTTAATATATTAAGATTTAAGAGATTTTCAGCAATGCAGAAAATTACGCAATTCCAAGCCGCGTGTCTTCTCGGTCGATGGTCCGTCCGAATGTCTAAACTATTGTAATTTCTGGGGGCATCCGAGGGTTTCCCCTTTTGCGGTAGGAGGGGAATCGATTTCCCCCGGATCATGCGCACCACGTCCACCACGTGCATTTCTCACCCTCCTTCACTCACCGTTCGCATACAGTGCGCGAGACATTACAGTCACGCTGTATGTACATCGCGCCCCCCGCGGATAAGCGACACTCATATATGTACACGTATATGTATCTATGTGAACGTGTCCATGTATTTTGCGGACAATGGAAATTTATGCGTATTTTCCTTTTGCGCCTGTTTCAGACGTAGCGAGTTGCTGGGCTGCATGACTCTTCCTCTGCCTCTGTCCCAGGATAAGGTAAATATCACGAAACCTTGAGTATATATTCGAGATGTTCAATCGAGAGACATCCGTTCTCAATTCATTTCAAGTGTACATCTATCATGGAATATAGACGTCTGTTAAAGTTTGCCGCTATATTAATTCTCGAAGTGTCTCTGAAAAGTTTTTCGTTATAAATTATTGAAGACCTCGCGCCCTGCGGAAGTGAGTATATCGAAACATTAAGTATTCATTCGAAAGACTCTCAGTTGATACATTTGTTGCCGATTTATTTCAAGTATATCGCACCACCGAATGCGTCTAGATGTCTAGTAAAGTTTGCTACTATATTAATCCTTAAATATTGTAGTGGTGTCTGAAAAGTTCTTTTGCTAGAAATCATTGAAACCTCACAAAGAAAAAGTAATATAGAAAACTTGGAGTTATTTAAGATGCTCGATTAAAATGTTTCCTAGACTATATTAATTCTCAAAAGTGTAGTTCAAATACATATATTATTCAATAATAGGACAATAAACAAATTTGTAAATAAACAGATTTTGAAAAATTAGTGCTTTTCTCGCTCTATGTAATTCATAATCTAATTTTTCTAGCTCGGACATTATAATGGCTGTTGCACAGACAATATCACTGGCAGCGTTCAGAAGACAAAGTCTTCACTTAGTGAACACTCAGTAATTCTTTAATATGATTGATTTTTGCCTTTAGTTTTTTGTTGGCTCTAAATGTACAAACCAATCGTAATAATTACTGAACGCTCACTGAATGGCTTTGTATTCTGAACGCATTGAAATGATTCGAAATGTTCTTTCATGTTAAGCGGATTATTCTACTTTGAGTACTATTTGATACTGAATTATTCTACGCGTTCATTTTAGAAAACATAATACATTGCATATTTTTAGATTTTGACATAATGACAGGAATCATTACTAAATTATTATTACAATTCAACTTCTGTTATAATTATATTTAAAAAAAGAGATTATTTCAATAAACTTAAATAGATTTTAATTAATTTTTCGCTAAATCTTGAATCTATTTCTTAATTTGTCAATTTTTTCTCTTAACTAATCTGAAATCAATTGTTTTAGCAAACATTTAATAAAACACGATTTATAATCCTTATTGCGCGATTTTTTAATTATATCCTCTTATTTAAATCCCTAAATTAAATTCAGAGATAGAATAAAAATATATTATTATATTAAAAATATATTATTATATTAAATAATAAGCATCCATATATTTAATAAATATTCGTATTTTTTTGATCGGGAGGATTAAAAGAAAAGAAACGAATTGCAGGAAGCGACATGGCACCCTCTCGAAGCCGGATCCGTCCGAAACACGAGCACCCCTTTCGCGGGTGTACCTCAAGACTGCGTCGTGTCGCCGCCATTATCCAAGGATGGCGAGTCAGATAATAACAACTCAGGGACAGATGATTTGATGTATCTAAGGCATCTGGAACTAGAACCAGTCGATCCATTGACAGGCCTGCCCCTGCACCCGGGTTTTACCGCGAGGGGCGGCAGAACGCCTTGTACTATCACCAGAAGGCTGATAAGGCAAACTTCGGTCAATCAGGTGCGTTTATAAAAATTTTTAATCATTTAAAATATGGATAACGAAAAATTGCCGAATTACACATTTCTTTTCTACACTGACAATATCACAGCATATTCACATATGATGTATAATCAGAAATGTGTAACGAAGTTAAAGATAATTTAATATTTGTCTTATTAATACGTCTAATTAACTTTGCTAACCGAATTTTATTCATGTCTGTCAGATTCCATGGGGATTTTCATTGTCGTGGGGCAGGCCACCGCGAGTAGAGCGCGTGGACACGGGAAGTCCAGCGGAACGTTCCGGCTTACGACCAGGTGATCATGTGGTGTTCGTGGAAACGACGAACGTCGTAACGAGACCACGAGACGAAATTCTGGGCCTCATCCAGGCCGCCACGAATCAGCTGGTGCTGGAGGTGTATCGCAAAGGAGGCGCTCAATCGTCCGGTGCCCATCACAGGCCCAGTTCGGTGAACGCCACTCTTCAGCATTCCTCCGCCGCCGCTCCCAACATCCAGCACGCGGTCACGTTTAATGCCGAGGTCGGTACCGGCGTCCTCGTGTGAACGTTACTCATGTAGCGGTATTAATAATTTTATATATATATATATTCATCGGTGCCTTGATTACGAAGAAACGTCGCATGGAATAAAAATTGACGCTATGATCTGTACGGAAAGAACGGTTTTACTGAAATATCTAAAAATTTAGCTAAATGCATATCTGAAAATAATTTTGTTAGACCATCAAAATAATTATGTAGGACACTCAAACTGGTTGCTAGAATGTCAAAATTTTTGGCAGCATTATGCTTGAGTGACATTATTTTGATAATCTAACAAAATTATTTTCTATCTATATCTAGATTTAAATTTTTAGATATTTTAATCAATCTTTTCATTTAATTTCTATTAATTTAAGATATAAAATAATCCATTCTCTTGTATTTTAAATGTGTTTCAGTTTCTTTCCGAGTATTTGCATCTATAAAGTTTGATTCCTGAGAAGATTATTAATTTTCATTGTTTCTAATTTAAACGTATTCATTAAACGAAAGATATATTAAAATCAGCACCTATAAGCAAAAAATGAACCGCTGGATTCGAAAGAAAGTCATATTTTATTACTGTAGTCACAAGCGATATCTGATGATTCAAGATACCGACAAATATAGTTAGTACAATATAAAGAGTACCGCTAATAGTGTCATTAAAATTTACGTTCGCCATTAAAGCATAATTACGTGGATCGTAAACTAATTAAAGATTTAAAGTGTATTAAAGAAGTTTTCTTTAACAAAATAATTGATTGAGCAGAGAAATGTGTCGTATGTTTAAATATTGCAACATAAAAAAACAATTTTGCAAAAGATATATAACTTTCCAATTATTTTCAAAGTAAAAAATATTTTTTAATTGCTATCAATATGCTGAATTGCATCGTCTCTAAGTGTTAACGTTACTTTACGAAACTATGAACTTGCAGATTGTGTCTGATACACTTTTCTATCATAAGTATCGTTGAAGTTTTGTAAATCTTACTTCAAACAATAAGGAAGATAAGTGACACAGCTCACAGCATACGATACGATATTGCAACTTATAATTCTGCAAGCTCGCTATGATTGCTATTAATACTTTGAAGATCGTATCTGATAAATATATAGTCAATGTATATCAATTCCTAAAATTTTAAATTGTTTATTGTTATTTTTTGGACGCAGTTGTAAATCAAAAACGTTGTAAAATCTAATGTTAAATTATATTTAGGATCGTCGAAAATTTTTTTATATTTTTTATGAGGAACTATAATTATAGCGGGAATATGCGAATTTATTAGACGCGTCAGCGTGCGTTATTAAGAGCTTATTTTTCATTTTCGTCACAAGAAGAGTGCGAGGAGCGTCAAACACATCTGTATATTGTTTATTTTCTTCTCTTTCTTTGTATTTTACTTGTAGCGGAGCGTATAGTGTATAGCGCGCGCGCCTTTCATGTGAGGGATGCCGTTTAAGTTATGATGCGGTTATGTTTTGTACCTTGATTAGGTTGCTCTTTTTTGTTGTCAACAAGTTTTGTTTCCAATCATGCATTCTGTTTATTTATTGTGTCCCTGCCACACCCTCATCCTGAGATTTTAAATCATCACATAAGTTCTTATAAGTTCAATTATCGAATTTTGGTTTAATTATCAATTATTATAAAAAACTTAATTTTTTATTAATTGTACAGCATCTTGTCGTTTTCGATAGATAGATGTTTTTAAAGCTTGTTAATATTATTTCATGTCAAATTATAGAGCAAAAGAATCAGATATTGCTCGAAATTATTTCAAGTATTTCAGTATTATTATCAAAAATTATTTTTATCTGTATATTTAATTATTACCCGTTCTATCTAATACAGACCATTGATCAAAGAATTTCACTATATTATATTACACAATCATCAATAAGAATTAGTCTTCTATCTATATATAAATATAAATTACGAGCTTTCTCTAAGAATAATGAAACATGAAAATTCCCGAAAATCTATCTAATATATTCGTGAAAATCAATTCAAATTAAACATCTATTTCGATTCCCTGTGAAATCTCCAACATTTTTTCGCGACTCGTTCAAACAGGTCTTTCCAAATCTGGCGCCTGACGCGCCACCCGAGGAGGAATTAACTGTACGTGAGACCAGATACTGGGGCATCCTGAAGAGCGGCCACACGCGCTTCATGGTTCCGCTGTGCGAGCGACGCGACGTTCTGTCAGCGACGGACTATCTGATCCTCTTCCAGAACCTGGACGAGTTGCTCAAACTGTCCGAGGAGATCAGGGACGAGGGCGGCGGTGTTGACAGCTATCTCTGTAGAGTTCCTAAAATCACAGCTGCCTATCGAAGATACCTCAGTGGCCTACAACGTGCCTGCTGCTTGCTGGTCGCTCTCAGACGGAACACGGCTTTCGCCAAACTGGTCTGCGAGCCCGCCGTGCCGCATAAACGGCGCCCCGATCTTACTGGGGTGTTGCTTCTACCCTTAGAACACTACAGGTTGGCACACTAATTGATCGTGGTCCCTTTATAAAGAGATTTAATTCGCTCGTCGAGTATTTTGATTCGATAAAAACTACATTTTGATACAAAACAAAGCTCGGTTAAATTAAAACGGGATACATATGTATAATATTTTTTTTGGTAAAATTATCGTTGATATGAAAAAATTGTGAAAGATATCAAGAAAATAATTTCAATCGCAGTGCTACTTTTGTTTTTTATTTAAAGTTTCTTCGTTGATCAGTATTGCTACAATTATGATGATGTTTCAAAGAAACATCACCATAATTGAAAAAGGAACAAACGATTAATAGAATTTTTAATCTATCATATAGATTTTTAATCTCATTATCGTATTAAAAATTTTTTGTATTTTCAATAATTCAATAATTCGATTTTTAAGTATGCTTTTGCAATAAGTATATCTTTACTTAAATATTACTGTAATAAATATTACTGAAAAATTGTTAGTTTATAGAAATTGATAATATATATTATAATACTGTAATAATTTTAATATTGTAATTTTCTTGTCTTGTAATACTGTGTGTTATTTAAAATTTTATATAAAAAAACTTGAATGATCTTGGTTAACATTTCAAAAATTGCAATTATGAAAAATTTTTAATACAAATATAAAGTAATTTCTCTCGGCGCTCTCTTGTAGTGTCGAAAAAGCGAAAACCATACTGTTTTCGTAGTAAATTCACACTTGTGCAGAGAGATGACGAGATTGTTGGGCCAGGCGTCCCCGCGAAATTGCCAACAAGCAAGGGATTTGGCCCAGGGTTATAGAGAAGCTACGGCTAATGCGGGTGTCATGGAACCGCCACGAGACACCGGAAGGCCTCTGCTAAGTTTACAGGAAGTAGAATCTCGATTGGTATTTGCGAGATGCAAGCCGTTTACCTTAGCAATGCCGGGTAGACGATGGTGAGCTTTATAATTTATATTTTTTTTAGAATTTCATGAACAATGTCATACATGACTTCATTTTATTTTTAACAAATATGCTGTTTTTGTGTATTTCAATAAAGAATATCTAAAAATTCACTTTTGATAAATATCGACTTGTCGATTATTATCTATTTATTTCGTCTTCGAGATTTTCTGTAAAATGAAATCAAGGAATTAATCAATTTTACCGACGTAATAATTTGCGATCTTAGCGGTATAAAAAGACTCAGATTAATAAATTAGATTATTAAAAATTAGAATCTATGTTTTAGGCTTTTCGGCGGAGCTCTCGCTAAGGTTGAAGGTCGAGCGCGTCTGCAACCGTCGTGGGCACTGCTGTTGACCGATCTTCTAGTATTTGCGCGGGTATCGCGAGACCGCGTGCTCTTCGTCACCGAAGAACCTCTGCGACTGTCCAGCATCGCTGAGGCTTGCTTCACCGTGCGAAAGAGACCGACGGAATTTCGACTGCAGATCGCCATACACCCGAACGGCAGCGTGGACAACGATCATGAGACGATAAACAGCGGCGGTTGCAGCCCACACAGTCGACCCCGAAGACGCGTTCTCATTCTTCGAGCGCCCACCCCGGAGCTCAAGGCCGTTTGGCACAATCTTCTTCAACGGCAAATGTGAGTGACGGGCTTGGCGCAAAAGCATGCGTGTGCGCCTCGCGGATTATTTTGTCGGGAATCGAGGCGTAGGCGGAGAGCCGCGCGGATGAACCAAGTAGAATTAATGAACACTAATTTTCATTGCGTTTTAGCATCTATGTGAATACAGGCTGTGGCTTGGGCTCGTTGGATCAGGACAGCCCCGAAGAGAGTCCGATTGCCGGCAATTTCGCTGCGACCAGAGAATCCACGGAAAGTTCACAAGTCAGTGAAAAATGACGACATTTACGCTCGAAAACTATCTTGATATACTTTTTGGAAAAAATTATTACTCACATAAAAAACGCGAGATTAGATTAAATTAGATTAAATTAAATTAAAATTAGATTAAATTAAAATCATTTTAAATTCAAACGTTTACTTTTTCAAAATTCCAAAATCGATGTCTGAATGTAACAGATCGCAAGAGAACCTAAGCAATCTAACGAGGAGGAGAAAGAATCGCATTCCGGCGAGAGCCTGGAGACGATCCTGAAGAATTCTCGTGAGAACAATCACTTGGCGCAATGGGTGCGCAATTCGCATCAGATCCCTCCTCCGGACCACGAGGGTTCCTTCGAGGAATGGACAGCCGAGGAATTGGCGGCCAGAACTCCCCGAGAGAGCAATAGCCGATCGACCAGCCAGGACACCGCGGAGGAAATCACCACGGCGAATTCCGACGCTGAGCAACAGAGCACCGCGTCGAGTGCAAGTCTAAGTACTGTGAAATCGAACAGCATGGCGCGGAAGAACGGTAGTCATATGTCCACGAAGGAGAATTCAACGAGCAAATTCAGCATTTGCCGAAGATGTCATAGGTACTAATTTTGCAATCAAACCCGAAAATTCATTAAATATTCAAAATATTATATTTTTTAAAGTCTTTTTTCTGTGAAAAGTTTTTCATTTTTAATCCATTCTATGACTATTTGTATTTGTTGTAAATAATGCAAGCGAGGTCAAAAATATATTTTTTGAGTGACAAAATATAGAATCTAAAAATTGCTATTAATTTTGTCAAGCGATTATATCATGACAAACTGTAATCGCCCATTACAGATCAGGTTGTCCTACGCCGCCATTGCAAAGGGACCCGTTTTCCCCATTGCCACCGAAGATTTCGGTTCTTCCACCGACTCCCGATCTCTGCACGAGGCATAGATTGCGAAATGGACTGCACGATAGCCCAGGACGTAACAGTCCTAGTTACACGCCTGCGGATGGTAACACCGAGGATGGTAGCGAGGACGACCTCGATTGTGATGGAGAACCACCTTACAGGTATGATACATTATAATTAATTTGTAATTATTTAATTTATATATAATTATCAGAAACATTGATATCTCAAGATTTGCTTCTTCATTTTAAGATTACTTCTTGTTGAAAACAAGAGAAGCAAAGTAAAAAATAAATTTATCGAACTTGTTTGAACCTAAACATTCAGTCAACACATAAGTTCAATGAAATCTATCGTGAATTGATTATAATTACGTGTCGATTAATAATTATCTAAATTCGTAAAAATTGATAGCCTTGACATTACCGCCACATTTCCATTCATTCGGCCCTTTAACAAAATTTAATTAAAAGCAATCTTCCATGTTCGTAACGATCGTTCTCGCGCAGAGCTTTAAGACGATTCGGTACAATGAGCAGCCTGGATCAAGATGATGAGCTGGATGAACAGGGAGACGAAGACAATCGAGACTCGGAGTCACCACCATCCGGTTTGAGAGCGTGGACTGCCCGAGCGAGCAGCTACGTCGTCAGCAAGATGGTTTTGCTGGAGCAGCTCAGTGAAGGTGTCGGCGGTTATCTTCTTCAACCGCCGGTACCTCCGGAGCGAACAGAGTTCTCATTGGATCCAAACGACGAGGAAGGTACTACGTCCGGGGCGACTTCTGGCGACGATATATGGGGCACGCCGACCTCCGGCGGACCGGACGACGAAAGCTTCACCGCCAATTCGGTAATAATGTTTGTGACTACAATACACGATATTAGTATCCAAAAGCGATAGCTTAGAAGCACAGTAAACCAAGCCCTAGTGTTGTGAAAGATTTTATCGCGTATCAAGTAATCACGATTGACAAACTTATTTTCAAACACGTTAAACATATTTTGTGAAATGGAGATTATATATTACAAGACTGTGATTAGTCATCATAAGCTCTATTTTTTAAAATAAATATAAAACAGCTTAGAAATAAGTTCTTTAATAAAGGGAGAAAATCAGTATTAGTTTTTAAGATAATTTAGTGCAAAATAGTTTATATTTCTAAGCTAAATACTTCGTGATTCGCTATTAAAATTGCTTGTTACAGCATGTATTATAAATTAGAGTTTATTTACTTAAATAAATAATGATCGCTTGATACGTATGACTATTTTCATATAAGCTTGCTTAACATCTAGTAAAAATATAACATCTAGTTCCGGAGCATTAACTCATTTAAATTGCACTTTGCGTTGAACATAAAAATTGCAATCGCATTTACTTTGGAAAAATGGTTTGTAATGGAATTTAATGTACGTGATAATTTGATGAAATCTTTGCAACGGTATCATTCCAAACTACAAGTCGTACTTGCCCAAATTTTTCGCTAAATGCGACTGTTTTGATCAGAATTAGATGATCTCACCTAGCACTGAATATAGGATACGAATCACGGACATTACACCTAAATCAGGGGCTTTTTCATTGACATAGTCACATGTGAACGCAGGAATGCAGCGATGAAAAGATAGAATAAGCTTCGCACGCTTGCCTGCATGACGACGCTTGCCTTCTGTTTTTCTTTTTGCAAAGAATCACTAGTCCGAGCTGTGCCTGACTTCCCTAGCCGCCGCCGAACGGCTGCAGCAGCAGCGGTGGTACGGCGGGTGCCGGTGCTATCGGTGAGGACAATTACGGCCTAAATCTGTCGGCGGAGGACGACGTCGACCAAGAATCGGAGATTGAGGATTGCTCGTTGCCGGAGCTGAGTATGGACCAATTGCTGGGCAGCAGCGGTAGCTTGGGTTCGCTGCGCTGCTTTCTGGGCAGAAGACGGCTGGAGCCGCTGCCGGAGGAGGAGGATTCGCCCGGCAGCGGTAAGCATCAGGTTGGATGGTGGTGACAGCGGTTTCAAACGACGTCCAAGTCGAGCGTCGGTGCGAACACGGAGGAGCGCGACCGCGTCTTCACCAAGCTGAGTCAGGAGGACGAGGAGTTCCGTCGGAAGATCGTCGATTTGCATCGCAAGCTGTCGGACGTGGACGCGGATGTGGGTTGTACGGAAACGGCCGATTCGCTTAATTCCAAAAGTTCTAAAGAGGCCGAACGTCTGAGGGAGTTGGAAGCCGTCGCGAGAAGAGCGGAGGAGACCAATTCCCGCAACGCCGAGGAGATGAACGCCGAGAGAAGACGGGAAACTTTGCGGAGGGAAGATTCTATCGAGTCGAGCGATAGGAGAAGACACAGAAGTAGAAGACAGGATCAGCTGAGGAGATCGAGGAGATTCGAGGAAGAATTCGACGATCAGAACGGAAGAGCGAGTCCGTCCAGCACCGGCGAGACAAATTTTCTAAACAGACTGAGGCTGAAGAGACGGAGCATGAAGCTACTGAGCTTCTTAAGCGGGAAAGCAGCGGACAGATCGCAGGAGGAGCGAGCGGCGCGACTGCTGAGGATGTACATGCCGGAAAAGGGCGGCGCCAGGTCGGCGCAGAACACAATCTCGATTCATCATACGTCGAGGGATAGGCGTTTCTGGAAATTGCGCAATCGGAGACGAACCAGTTCCGCGTAAATTCATAAGAATCTCCGTGGGTGATGCTTTACTCGTGAGTCACGCTGTCAAATATGAAAGCGAAATTTAGAACGCTCTAGATGAAAAAAAATGTGGCTATCGTGGTTTGCAATGAGATCGTTACTATTTGTCGTCAAAATTGCAAATAAAACATGACATTAACGGTTATCTTGATGCAGAGTGTTGAATTCACGTAAAACCGCGTGTTAGTTCGAAAAAACATTAATATATTAAAATATATTAGCTGTATAATAATTACTGTGATAGCATAGAGAACGATTAGAATTGATTACAAATACATTTGAAGATGACGCTGCAAGAGACTAAGACTTGACACACGAGTAAACCGTCATTCAAAAAACCTAAGTATATTAAAAAGAAAAGAGAGAAATGGGGAAAAATCGAAAGAGAATGGCAATCATTGTCTCTCCGTTACTAGGACTTCCAAAACATTCGCGTTTACCGAAACTTTTTAAATTCCGCTCGAGCATGTTCGAGATTGTTTTCATAGAGTGGTAGTGAATACGAATAGCTGACATTAGGTTTAATTGCAGTTCCAATCTAGTTCACTTCTTAGTCGCAAGGGAATAAAAGTCGCAGTTGGTCATTTATCGGATGGCGACGGAAACGCAACTCCAGGATCGGTTGGTCGAGTACAGTTTCAAAACCGCGCTATTAGTACGCTTGCTAAACCTCGCAAGGATAGGACGTCCAGTGGGCACGGCCTAGTGAATCGTTTTCCGGATTGTTCAAACTGATCGGCGGCAGTTGAAATGGGCGAGTTTCGCTCGCGAAATGTAGACCTCTCTTGAATTTCGAATCTTTTTTTTTTGGAACACTGTATCTAAGTAGGTCCGCACGACTGACCCAAAGCGGCATTTATCTTCCACTTATTATACTGGGTGTCCCGCAACAAGCTGCTGATATCTTACGCAAGAAGAAAATTTTATGTCAAAGAGATAAATAAATACGAATCATTCTAACGGGGGAGATGAGGCGGTTGTAATAAAATTGTAATAATATTAAATTTAATTTAAATTAAAGTAATATTAAATTTAAGTTTATGTTATTATTACAGTAGAGTCTCGTTAAATTTTGTTTCTTTAATTTTTGTTCTCTAATCTCATTACATGTATTTTACAGACACTAATGTCCTGATATTCGTGTCCCTTCCATAATAGGCGGTTTCGCTAGGGGTGCGTTCCACTTGGCGCTCACAGTCATCAATTTATCCTTGTTTAACATTTGATGAACGAGGAAATGATTCCAAGAGCGTTGCGAGCACCAAGTGGAACGCAACATAGGTAATACACATATGTGCATATGTATATACATACAATCTGACAGCTTAATGTGCACAACTGCGCAAGTACGTGGCAGACTCGTGCTGTGATGGGAATGTTCCATAATTTTGGCATTTCGCTCTTATCACCCCATAGGATCAAAATCAGAGATTCTACTGTACAGCCTTTATTATTATGCAATAAAACGATCTAATGAGTCCTAAATTTAATTCAACATAAGATTGTATATTGCAAAAATCCAACATTTATATCTAAACTTTTTGACTAGAAGTGAGTCGGAAAACCCATGATTAAGATAATGAAGTCTTATTGCAGGACATCTTATATAGATCTTGCTCTCATCTGCGAAGAGTCCCAATTCATTGGCTGTGCATTTTAAGATTGAAATCTACTTTCATTGGTCACATCAATTTTAACGAGATTTATCGCAAAGAGACTTCATCTTACTTTATCTTTTTCAGCATTAAATATATTTCATAAATTAATGGAATTTATGGAATAAATTCAGTAAAGTTAAGATTAAAATAAATCATAAAGTTTTGTGCAACCAGGGGATGTGGGACACTTTGAACAGATTAAGAATTAAATGAAACACTAAAATTTTAACATTATTGTTAGTAGGTTGTAAACTGGTCGATTGACCTCATATGCAAAATATAAATAAAACTATATTATTTGTTCAACCGTTTCCTTCGTATCTCTTAAAGCGCAAAATTACTGTCTTTCATATTATTTTTATATATTTTTCATACACACACACACACACACACAAACTGTTTCTAACTAACTGTGAATTTCTTCTTATTATACTATACAGAGTATTTCAAAAGTTTTTACTCAGGAAGGAAATTTACAGGGACTATCAAGGGATTATTTTAAAGATCCTCCTGTTGATATACTTATATCAATGAACTAATGAATTAACAAGTATTTATTTTTATTATCAAATTCAGTATCTACATCACATTTCCTTCTAACCACTTAAGTCTCAGTTTTTGTTGTATAATATCGAAATTCAGCTTCTTAGTATCATTTACAAATTTTTCCACGGCTTCTTCGCGAACAGGATCTACTTTCGGTACAACATAAAACGTGCCATTCTCATGTAAATATGTGCCATTTAGATCGTCCATGGTTGGCAATTTGTCGGGCAACTTTATGGGAACGATCTTTACCAGATGCTTCACCTTCCAAAGCATGGCACATATCGCTGGTGTGTTTTTTACGATCATTGGATCATTTACGTGTTTCTGTAAGATGATTAAGCAAATAAAGAATTTATCAAACATTACCCTGCACTTTACATCTACAACTTTGACTACCTTATTTTCAAAACCTAAGGTTTCGAGCACTCTTTTCTCCCACCAAGGATTACCCGCAAAAGGCTTTACCCGTGTTACTAATAACAGCTTACTTGGCTCAAATGGTGGATCAACGTGATCTGTATGTCTACAAACATTTTAAGTAGAAGTAATGATCGTGAGATTCACTAATCGCGATCTAATTTCTTTCGGAATTCAAAATACATTTTGTTCAATACTTAACATTTTGTCAGAATTTAATGTTCTAAGGAAAGTTCCCTTAAACGTTAAATTTTGACAAATTGTTAAGCGTTTTTTATTTTCTCTGTTTTTTCTTGTTTATCTTTAGTTACATGAAAGAAATCATTTTGAACGTCAAAAATAAAAAAAAGTATTAATTTCAAGCTTTAGACACAAAAAAATGAATTGATAATTCAGTCAGAAGATTTCTTCCCGTGGTAAATACATTATCTTATTTTTGTAACTCATAAACAGCGGAATTGTTTCGAAAGAAATAAGAACTACAATGCCATGTAATATAATCTCGTGTACCTTGGAAAATAAGTAATATTTCCATATTTTTGTCCCTCCAAATTACCCTGCGTATCTTTCCACTTAACTCTTCGTTTTATAGAAGTCGCATGACGTACGAAATTCGAGAAAATGGGCGCGCGAGTCAGTTTAGTCGTCACGCTACTAAAAATTAAAATAAGTCTTGAGTGAGATCGAACTAAATCTATGTAAACGTATGTATAGGTTAGAGCTAACTTGTTTTTAGAGCATATAGAAGTCAATTACGCTGTATACCGTTCATGTCATAGCTTAAATAATTGCAACAATCTCAAATTTGTCGGATTACTTACGTAAACATTGTTCCTTTGCGCGCACGTTTCTTTATTACAAGTAATGTCACGCGACTTACACAACGATTACGCTAACTTTCTGATAGTTTACGCATGACTGGTGACAATTGATCATGCACGACTGCTGTGTGGCGCCAGCTAGTACGTGTAGAAGAAAAATCGGTAAAGAAGTCTCGTAAACGAGCAACGCGTGTGATGCAACAGACTCTCATGATTTCATCTTTGCCAACCAGAGAATTACAGGGAATCCAGATAATTGTGGATGATGTTTGAAACGAGATAAATGTTCGGATATACACTGCCAGTACTGAAAATCTTTATGTGAATAGATTTTCAGTGCTGGCCAATGTGAGATGAGTACACAGAATTCAGTACTCAATCTCGAAATGATGAAGTCTTATCTGTGTTTGAAGTATTTTTTGTTTTAATGAAAATACTTAATTTACAGGATTACTTGATGCTATTAATTTATTCATTCAAATGAGAAATTACTTTAAAAATACGTTTAAAAATAAGTTAGGACATAAAACTGGATATGGGTAGAAAACGCCTTGTTAAAGCGATTCGATAATCAATAAATCACAAATTGACTTCGAGAAAGTCGATCTGTCGTGACCTGAAATCTAATTTGACTCGTAATTTATCGAGAACGGACGTTATCGGATACGATGCGAAAAGATCACGACCTGAGACAGATTTTTTTATCGTTAATTATTTTTTTATGCTATCGCATATGATACTTAATTTGCTCATGTTAGATTTAGATTTTCTCACTCGAGGATTATTAAAAAATCCGAAACGGATTTATTATATGTTTTCAGATTTTGGGGAGCAAATGTATAAGAGGGGCATAGAGCAAAATATCTGACGCTCAAAGCTATAAATATATAGAATAAAAGAACAAATTTGATATTTAACTTGTTTGTAAAAGTTTACAGTCGCTTAAATTTACTGTAAAATCCTATAATTCTAAAATCCTGTAACATCTGTAATATACTGTAACTGTATTACTGTAAAATTTCTCTCTTTCTGCCAAATTCGCTTATATATTATTTTTTATTTGATTTTCCTTCCTTTCCAAAAAATATAATGATCTCTTGCCTTAAACTTTTAATTTTCCAGTTATTAGAGTACAATTTTGCCTTGTAAAATGATAATGCGGTAAACACGGTTAATCTAATAACATAGTTAAATCACGCATATTCTCGCTCGATTAAGCTATTTTCCAAATTTTACCTCATTTTCATCCCGTTCCGCTTCATTGTGCAACATAATATGCGTTCCATTAATACATCGAATGAATCGTCGGTCATGCATTGATAATGACAAATAATGGAACCGGCCGCAATTTTATTCCGCCTACACCAACGGCACACAAAGAGAGAGAGAGAGAGATTTGTTGGCTTGAATTTATTAAAAAACGTCCATGAGAATTCGGCATGGCGAAAAAGGTCAATATTGATGTCGAATCCAATGGTTTTAATATTTACATTCTCATCGAGCAAACATCACAATTGCCGCCAAATCCCAATTATCGCCGAAACGATGTTCAGTTACGCATCGTCGACAGGCAATTTATACGCTCAAGAAAAAAATATTGCAGGAAAAACCATGACGTAGCGTTTACATGCTGAGCGCCGCGAGGGACGAGGGATGAATAAGCGTAAAAACTTAACGGCGAAATGTACTCACCAATCGCGGCAATGCAGACGAGCTGTCGTCAGCTGTTGTCTCCGCTCGTCCTGCGTCCCCTCCTGCTCCCCTCGCTCCTCGTCCCATCGTTGCTCTGGATATTCGAACGTTCGTCACTCACTGTCGCGCGGATGTATTAGATGTGCAAATTAATTTCGGTGCCTCTTTATCTTTAATCAATTTTCGCAAATTCACTGGCAATGTAGAGTGAAGTTTGTACGACAAAAAAAAAAGGGAAAGAGAAGAAAATTCGATCAATATCGACCTTCTAGGTGCGTTCCACTTGATATTCGTAAAATTCTTGAAATCCTTTCATTCTTGCTGCTTGTCAAGTGTTAAACAAGGAATGAAAATGTTAAAAAGAGAAACAAACTGATGCGAGCGTCGCGAGCGCCAAGTGGAACGCTTTCGTCAACCAACCGGCATCGATCGCGAAACCCAATATTCACGCAAAGAAGGTTTGATGCGAAAGTAAAGGCGCCGAATTAATTTGCATATCTAAATCGCGGAAAAACCCGGCTAATTACACTCGCGTTCCAACTCTCTACACCTCGCACGGCACTCACATCCATTTGACCACTCGGACGAGAAGTTCGAATTACTCGGCGCCAACTTCGCGCCGGACGAGTCGCAGCGTCGTTAGTTAGGTCCGAACGAAGTCGACGGGATCGGCGGTAACGACTAATTAGTTCCCTGACATCCCAACGAATTGCAAACGCTCGATGATCGCACGCGATTCGCGGGAGACGAACGATGTGTCTCGACGATGGCGGAAACGCCGCGGATGGAACGCCGCGTTGGTTCGACGTAGATCGCGAGGATTAATCGCGGCGATTAACACTTCGCGAGTACGCCAACCTAACAGCCAGTCACTTCGCGGCACTTTCGACGTTCGATCGCATATTGAAACTCGTTTACGACTGGAAAAACGCGGAGCGGCAGCCGCGGCGTTCGGCCCCGAGCCGTCGTTGCGACAACGCGAAGTTAGCGACTTACTACGCGAGTCGAGAAGAAAACGGACGGACGCGCGACGCGCGTTCAAACGCGAAATTGAAATTCGCTCCTAAAATTGCTCGAGCGTGATAATAAAACAACGGTCACGATATTAATTAATTAATTTGTAACCTCATTCGACTGTAACAATTTATTATAATTGGTACATTAAAATTGACACTTTAACCCTTTGGTTACGGCAGAAAGTCAATTAAATAATCAAAACACTGAATTGCACTACATTAAATTAATATGTAGAGTTGATCAATATAAACCAGATATAATTAAATATTAAGCTTCATTAAATAACATTTTATTTCATATATTTTATATATTTTATATATTTATAAATTTTATATATTATGTATTCATATTTTTATACATTTCGAGCAGCGTGAATTGAGCGCCTATAAGCTTCATTAAATAATATTTTATTTCATATATTTTATATATTATATTTTATATATTTTATATATTTATAAATTTTATATATTCATATTTTTATATATTTCGAGCAGCGTGAATTGAGCGCCTATAAGCGCCTTTCGTGTCAACGGAACTACGTCATGCGCTTATGAGCGCCAACAGTAGCCAAAGGTAATTAATTACATTAATTACATTACGATTACGTGACGATAGTCAATTATCCGATCACTAGAGTTGGCGTATTATATTTTAGGGGTAACGCGATTTGTGGTATAATCTTCAACGGCCGAACTAAAACGGCAAACGGATTTCGTTTATTTACGGCGCTCCCTTCGTCGCCAGCGTCCGTGCCTTGACTCCGTCAGTGTCACCTGACGTCAGCCGCGCAACGCGTCGCGTCGCGACTCGTCCCGAAGTCACCGCGCGATCGCTCCCGCGCCGTTTCGCGCATTTTTTTCGCCGCGCGAGCGAGAACGCGTCGGACGTGTCGGGAACGGGGCGAGAGAAATTCTCTCTCGCGGAGAGTGGATCTGCGCCTCGATCGAGCCACCGTGATGCGTTCGTCGATGGATTCTCGGGATTCGCGTGACGCGGTGTGAAGTTGCCGCCGGTCGTTTCCACGTTGATCGTGTCTGCCGGGAGCGTCATGCGTAACGATGATTGTTCCTTCTCGCCTCGTTTTTAACTCGCAAGTCAAAAATTCCGCGCGTTTGTTGATCAGCGCGAGATTTTCGACTTTCGTGCGAGTGTCCCGAAAGAATGGGACGATCGACGAGGAACAGCATCGTCTGTAAGTGAAGCCATTTATCACATTCGCGCGATTGATTATTCGTTCAGTTTGTAGGTTTTTTTTATGCTTTTAAGCGCAAAAAATTTTTTACGCTTATTCGCACAGAAAATTATTTATTCTGATGGAAAATTTTCATTATTATTTGCGTCTGTTGCATTTCGTTATTAATATCGCTGCAGTGCTTTTGCGTGAAAGCTTATAAAAGTTTATAAAAGGTTATAACGTTATGCTTTTTATCATTACGCCGTTTGCAGGCGAAATATGAATATATGGAAATATGGCGATTATTCTAACCGTCTCATGCATAAAAATTCATTCATGCGTAACAATTATGATAATCACTTTCGACGAAATTGCGAATATCTTCTTTGCTGCAATTACTGTAATGTTTGGCGCTAGCCATCGTTGTAACATTGTAACAATTATCTTTACAATTTGATTCGCGCGCGTTAAAACACTTGACGATTTGTCTTACGTGATGTGTGCGTATTTTCAGGAGGGATTCGTCGTCCGTTTCAATCGGATGAAAACTCGCGGAGCGGCGACGGCCCATCTCTCGCGAAGGAAAAAGTAACTTCGGTCGTTGGAGAACGGAGACGCGAAATATCCCGCGGCGGTAAGTCCGACTTGAGTTCGAAAGTTTCTCGTGAAAACTCATTTCCGCTGGGGCGATGGGACGCCTAAGGGGCCTTCGCCGCCCCTTAAAAATAGGAGCGGAAAAGAAAGGAGAATGAGCGAGGGAACTTTGCGCGCGTGAGAAACGGGTGCATCTGCATTTCGCAACATTCTCTAACGAGCTATGCGTCACACGCGAAAAAGCCGCGAATTTCGAGTTTTAATCACGATACTCTTTGCGATATCTAAAATATTATTTTTATTATTTTTATTTATGGAATAATTTAATCTCGTCTTAACACATAAAAAAATCTTTAAAAGAGGCAATGCTCTTAATTTTTTTAGAGTTGAGAAGAAATCTTAAGGATAGGATTAGGAAATATTAAAGCAAATAAAAGGAGATAAGAGTTTGAAATAAATCATAAAAAATCTATATTTATGGAAAGAATGATTTTGCTGTAGAATTTAAAAATTTAGCTAGATACAGATCTGAAAATAATTTTGTTTGGACAAAATAATTACGCAAGGTGTTCAAACTGGTTGCTAGAATTAACATTTTTTGCAGTGTTATCATCAACGCTAACAGTCTACTATTTTGATGGTCCAACAAAGTTATTTTCAGATCTAGCTAAATTTTTAGATTCTTAAACGAAACTGTTCTTTCTATGTGTTAATAAAAAATCTATATATATTAATTCTATTTTTTTATACACATCTGAGCATAATAAAAAATATATCGGGATATATAAATTTGTGATGCTCACCACAATATCTCGTTTTATTTGCTTAAAATGTTTTTATGCTGTCTTTATAAAAATTTCTAATTTTAACTTTAGATAAAATATAAATACCACCTCTAAAAAATAACTTTTCCTTTATATCTTCTCTCTATCGCAATATTCCAATTCTCTGCACTGCCACAACAAACAAAAGATAGTCTTGACATCGTACGGCTACGATATATTGCTCTTTAAAAATTTTCAGTATTGTTCTAAAATTTTTTAGTTCGTATACGAGAGTCTAAAGAATTTCTCATCATTTTCTCTTTCTTTCTTTCTCTTCTGAAAAAGCAACTTTTCATTTGTGTTCCTTCTTTATTTTATGATCTCTTGCATGCACAAGACAAATGAAAAGCTTTGTCATCACGAATATTGCTGTAAAAATTCCTAACTTGATTGCTGAACTATTTTAACTTCAGTACGATGTAAAATATTTATCATCTCGCGTAACGTATTTTTATTTATATCTCTTTTATATTGGAGATGTTACGTCTTTTATATGACTCCTCGAAGGATCACATCCTTCTACTTTTTTGTTTATCTTTTCCTCTCTCGATGGGGAGTTCCAACATTATAAGCGTACCATCGCTCGTTATCGCAGTTTGCAGAGATATGGTTGGTAGCCACATGTTGTTATATTGCGACGTTATATATCATTTGGAAATAATTCGATGTTTGTTTTTCATTTCTACTTTAACCGAGCGATAATGAAACGAGATGAAACAAATGCTTTGCAAAACTGATTTTTGTTTGTTTGAGAAAAATTAATTTAACGTCTGTGCGTTCATAGGCGAAACAGCACTTTGTTTTTATTAAAAAATTGTCGGTTGATTTCTGGTTGAATAATAAATGTTATATTAAATAAATTGAACGAAGTTATTTTGAAAATAAATTGAAATATTCTGTTATATACGTCAATATACTTTTAATTAAAGATAGATTATAAGATTGCGATCTTTTCCAAGATATTTAGAGCTTCATAAAATTTCTAATAGCGTAAATCTGTTATAGAAAGTAGAACATTAATCTCATAAAAAATATAAATCTTTTATAAAATAGATTTTTCTAGACGGAAAGAACAATTTTGCTGAAGTATCTAAAAATTTAGCTACACTTTTGAAAATAATTTGGCTGGCTTATCAAAATAATTATTTAAAACGCGTTAATGACACTGCTGTAAAAAGTTTTAATATTCTAACAATCAATTTGAAGATCTCACATAATTATTTTGATGGTCCAAATAAAATTATTGTCAGATCTTTATCTATCAAAATTTTTAAATACTTCAGCAAAATTTTTTGGTGTAATTCCGTGTGATTTTTCGTTATTCTTGTATTTTGTTAGCAGAAAGCACAATAGTTTAATATTTCAGTTGGATTCATCTAAAAACTCTTTCGGAATATACATCTCTCTCTCTCTCTCTCTCTCTCTCTGTGTGTGTGTGTGTGTGTGTTTATTTTTATAGAGTATAAAAGTCATAGAAGGTTTGACGCGTTCGTGCATCGCACAAAAATACCGGCTTTGCGAAACTATAGACGGATTAAAAATATTTCGCAGAGAATGTTCGCGCGTCAGAGCACGCGGGATGCGCCGCTTCGGGTTTAACGGGGATATTTAGCTGGTGCATCGATTTTTGCCGTCGGTTCTAACGATGTGGTCGACAACATCGAGCATTTTAAAGCGCCCATAAATCTCCGGTGGTGGTCGGCAGAAGTCTGCAATCCATTTTATACCGTTTGCGACGGCATACAATGTAATACATCTCGTATTCATGGCGATACAAAGATTTACAGTTTCCGTCTTGGTGTAATTATTAAAATCGCAAATATTGTAGTAGCTGTATTACGCAATTATTTAAAAAATTTGGATATGCTGCACGGAAAGAATAGTTTTGTGCTGACGTATCTAAAAATTTAGCTAGATACAAATCTGAAAATAATTTTGTTGAATCATCAAAATAATTAAAACGATATAGTAGAACTTAAACGTTGATGACAATGCTGCCAAAAGTTTTGACATTCTAGTAATCAATTTGAGCGTCCTACATAATTATTTTAATGGTCCAAACAAAATCATTTTCAGATTTGTATTTAGCTAAATTTTTAGATTTTTCAGCAAAATCTTTTTTTCGTGTGTTCTTGATTCAAAGTTTTTATCTTAAAATTTAAATGAGAAATATTATGATATTGAAAGTATACTAATATGCGAAAGATTCAAAAATTCGAAGCGTTTAAATATAGAATTTTGTATTAAATTATTTGTCAATTAAAATATCGAAATCTTGAATAGAATATTTGACACTAGAGTTTCTCAATGTTTCAATTTCGATACGCGATCTCCTTACGATTTAATTACGATTTGCAAAACAAATTATATTATTTGTATATCATATATAACGAATGTTTAAGCACTTCTGATGTTTTTAAAAATAATGATGTTTTCTGTATACATATTATTTTAAACGTTTAAATTGTTTAAATATATTATAATTAAATCAATTGAATTATTTATTCTCCCTGGAGTAGACATTTCCCTGGAGATATTTATTCGCAGTTTGCTTCTAAATTCAAATGTTCGCGCGATATCCGAATATTCGGATGCATTCGAGATTCGTTTCAGTAATCCCACTTTAGTAACAACGACGAAATTATTCATCGAAACGCCACGCATTATATATAGCTACCGTATTCGTGGTTAAAACGTCGATTAGATCGTGATTTATGGAAACGCATGCATGTTCTCGCAATCTCATGGACTCATCAGATTTTAATCGATAGGTCAAGTAGATCAAACTCAATGTAACATTGATGATATTTTAAGAGCGTTGACATGGCTCGTAGATTTTTAAGTTAAAACGCTTCGGAGCTCTGATTCTATTCTTGTTACAAATTATATATAATTCTTTGTGTGGATACATATACATATAAACATTATATAAATCTAACATTGCAAACATTAAAAAATCTTAAAAATTTTTTTTTTAACATTAAAAGCCACGGAAAGAACTGTTTTACTGAACTGAAAGATCGAAAATTTTAGCTGGAGATCAGAAAAGTAATTTTGTTGAATCAATATCAAAATAATTATGTAGAACGCTCAAACTAGTTGCTAAAATGTCAAAACTTTTTGCAGCATTGCTCATTATTTTTAAGGTTCCAACAAAATTGTTTTCAGATCTGTATCCAGCAAAATTTTAGATCCCCTCAGCAAAATCGTTCTTTCCGCGCACAATTGCGTTTATTCGCGGTGAATTTGAAAGAAAGATTTACTTTTAGATTACATTCTTGAGAATTTGAAAGAAAGATTTATTTTTATATAAATTGCATACTTGTGAACGGAAAGAAGAAAACTTGTTAATAGAGTTTCATTAAAGTTCTACTTTTATCGAAATTCCGTAAAGCCCTGGAACTATCGGCGAGAGAATAAATACGGGACAAACCGTCGGTCGTAAAGATCAAGTCTTGAACGGTCCCCTTGATTACCATGAAGAACCCGAACTCGTTGAAACGGCAAGAGCAACGACTTTTCTCCTTCGCCATCGGTGGGAAATTACAGCGAATGGCAAAACGCTCGGTCGACCTTCGACCATCTTTCATCTCCGATTATATCTCCTTCCCCGCTACCTTGTGCATTTCTCGCTTCTCTTCCGGTCCATTCCGGAAAGTAATCCTGAAGATTTATCGTTGCGTTTCTTTAGGTATAATTTCGCGGCATTTCTTATTCGCGATGGCGACCCAAGCTTTTCCCGGTTTATTAACCGTTTCCCAGACGTAACTCAATCGCGACTGTAATGCGACTTGCGCCGCACAATAATCTCATCCCGGTGTCTATTGTGGACAATATTACATAATATAGAGCATCCCCAAGTGGCGCGATATTCGCATTCCTCCCTTCGCGTTAATTAATACTGTAATATCATCACTGAAATTGCATTGCATCGCTATTGCATTATCGCTACAATATTAATCTACTTCATATATAAATTATTGATATAAATTATCGAAATCTAAATCTATTACAAACGGCAAATTATTATTAAGCTTTTGCAATCTTTTACAGTTAACAAGCGGATTTTGATATGTGATTGTAAATTACACAAAATTTTACGCACATAATTTATGTAAATTAATTTATAGGAAAATTATATAATTTAAGAATTATATAATTATAAATATCTATATTTATATGACCTATACATTTGCATGTTTAAATCGCATATTATGGTAATCGATTATTGAAAATTTCAAACCGATTGTCACTGTTATTGCACGGGAAAAATAAAAAAGAACTACGGGATATCTCTACGTGCTACTGTGCGCTTGAAATACTATTATTCGGTCATCGTCCGCGAAGCGAGTGCACATTAGGTTTTTACAGCGAGCCGGGAATACCTGCGAGTTATTTATGATATTGCGCTGCCGGCTGTAAAAGGACACCTTGATTAAACAGCCTGATTAAATACGCTCATTACATCCACCTCCATTATATGCTATGTACGCGTGCGCGTGAGGACAATTTAATTAATGTCATGCGAAAACATGGTGTCGAGTTTTGTTATATCTATCCGTTCGCTCGCTTTGTCCGTTCGCTAAATTAAAGTTCCGTAGATTTACTTCGCGAGAGAAATCGTCATTTGAGATATGAACATGCTATTATCATTTACTTTTCGAAAAATATTATATTACATTAATGAATGAAGGATTATAAATATATCGTGGATTTCTCTTATTAATAGGTATAAAAATAAAAAATTAAACACATAGTATTTACATTAATCAATATAAATTATATAATTTATAGTTACATTTTCTGCTGAAAATTCAGCTAAAATTTTAAGACGTGGCACAGTTTAATAAATAAATATTGAAAGTCAATTTTACATTTTTTATATTTGCAAACTTAATTAACAAACTCAGGTGAAATTTGTCTTGAAACACAGCAGAATTTTATTTTTCGCAATTTAATAATTTTTTAGAAAAGTTTATATTATATACGTACGTATATATTGTTTATAAATTATATAACATTTTTATTGAATATTTAAGAAAAGAATAAATTTTTATAAAAAAATCTTAATTTGAGACATAGATTTTTACAATTTTTAAATATTAAAAATTTTATCGAGTAAAATAAAGATAAATCTTACTTTTTAAATAATAAGCTTAATAATCTTTTTAAATAGAGTAAACTATTCAGTTTGTTATTAACAGAAAGAATTAAATTATTTGCTTGTAATAATGAAAATTTGTTATTATTGTAATAGTAATATTATTGTAATAGTAATATTATTAGTATACATTACTAATGTTGATGTTCATGTTAATCAGATTGAAGCAAATTCTTTCATCGATTAGAGTTCAAATAACGCTATTTCCATTCCAAAATGCTGTCTTGAGCATTGAATGAAATTAACTTTAGACGATACTAATCAGTTTACAAAATAAAGCATAAAATCTTTAATAACAACAATGGAAGAATTTTATTTTGTAAAACATTAAATAATATACATATCGCGACATACTTAATAACATTTAGATATTCGAATAAATCCCATATCGTCCTATAAATTTTTAATTTAAATGATTTAAATGTAATTTGCCGTTTTGCGATGGAGCAAAATGTAAATCG
The DNA here is from genome assembly GCA_037157785.1 of Cephalotes varians. Lineage (NCBI taxonomy): Eukaryota > Metazoa > Arthropoda > Insecta > Hymenoptera > Formicidae > Cephalotes > Cephalotes varians. The sequence goes on along the minus strand of JANQDE010000098.1, from coordinate 192,406 downwards.
CCGGAATGAATCATTGAAAAGTGAAGTGAAACGAGAAGTGAAGAACGGAGTTTTTAGCGTACATTTATTTCTTAGAATTCTTAAAAATAAAATATTTTGTATCAAAGAGACTGATCTGTATTTGTTCATGGCCTATTTGTTTTTGATATGCAAGGCCGCTGTTGTCCCGCGGCGAGATTCGAGCGGGCAGGCAATGGCGCGTGTCGCTCTGCGTCGCATTAGCCACATCGAAATGCGATCGTATCAAGTACCATAGAAAATATTGAACGATTATTTCTTACGAACAATTATCAGCCTGTATAATTAATTCTCGTAACGATTAAACACGTAAATGCATTGACTTTATCGAAGCAAGTATCTTACGCAATTTATTTCACGGAATTGAAGCGACAGTTATGTCGTTTCATTGCATTATTTATACGGACGATAATAATTTCTTTAATGATTAGTTCTGAATGTATCTCGCAATGCGCTTTGAATTTTTCGATCAAAATGTAATTTTCTTATTACTTTCCGATTGAAAGCGCGGAATAATACATGAATCACCGGATCGAATAATTTAAATAATGATGGAATGATTAAAATAAAGAATAATTAATTGATTAGTAATAATACATATGTTTTACTGGATTTGCTTTTTTGAAATATGTATATATATATATATATATATATATATATATATATATATATATATATATATATATATAATGCAATATTGAGTTTTCATATATTTTCGGACAAGTTTTAATTAGTTACTGATTCGGTTTTATCAATTGCATCATATCAGGTAATAGAACATTAGCATCACTTTCGAATCTTTCGGCCATAAATTGAACATGATATTTTTAATTGATTTGAGGTCGAGCAGCATTGTTGTGTGTTTAATTAATAAGTGCGGTTGTAATTATCACATGTTTTGATGAGATTCTATTATGATGTACAATAAAGTGAGCGTTGCATGCAATTAACATCGACAATATCGTGCAAAGTGCGAGTAATATGCGTGCGATGATTGATACGATCATAATTAACCGTATTTCGCGAACATTGTGTTATAGAAGTGCAACGAATGGATCTGACAATGAGAGAAGGAGGAGGAGACCTTGGAGACATCGGACGATGGCGGAGCAACCATGGGGTAAATAAATTATTTTTTTTCACTTATTATTTGCAAGATTATTTATAATTGTTTTATGCGTGAACCACAATTATTCTTTTAAATATGTCATTTTGGATATTGCTACTATATATATTTTTGTTATAGAATTCAACGTTCGACGGACATGTCGTATAATCACAACTCCGCCGCATCATATCGGTGAGTGATTTTTTAATTTATCAAGATAATGGATCCGCGAGAAAATTATATTTAATTACATAGATAGTGTAGTGTGTGTATATGTATGCATCAAGTTAAAAGCGTAAAAATATAGAAAGATATAATAACTCATGGCATATGTGACATTGCAAAGTAAAGAGTATGAAACGTTATTTTGAGTACTTTATCTAATATGCTGTCTGATACGAAATTTATGAGATAATTATAAATAGCTGTAATTTACTCGGAGGAGGAGAGAACGTTGTGGTCAAGGACGAAAGCCGAGTTTTATCGATTGCATCATTTTACCGAGAAACGTAACGTGTAATTTCTCACGCATATATCCCTCGTACCAAGGAATCGATCGAGCGTGTATCTATCAATTATTTTAACTGTATTTTGTGATCTCTATTCTGACGTTGTCAGCGCATTATAAAAGCATTTTTTTTGTCACGAATGAAAAACTCGCGCTTATCGCATATCCGTTGTAGATCGTCAACAATAGGCTTAATAATATATACATCCTCATATCAGATATTGAATACGCTCTCAATTGTGATCGTATTATAAAATAAATTGAGAATTATTGTGCCTGTGGCATGGGAATTATATAAAATACTAAAAGAATTAAATGGCGCGAATTTCGAGAATAATTGCATAACAGATTGCTTTCCAGCTTCAATTATCATCAAGTGATAAAATTTTAAATTTGTGAAATATTTGTTACTTTTGTAAATATTAGAGAAACAACAGCTGTAAATCTCTCCACGCGTAATTATTTTTAAAGTAATATTTTTTAAAGAAAACTCGTTTTTTTTGCATTCCGAGATACTGATTAATTGATAGTCAAATTTTTTTCGGCATAATTTTAACAACAAAAAGGGAAGTGATTCTTGCAGAGACGTGGTAAACGCCAGATAAAGTTCGCGAATAAGTTTCGAACTAGAAAGTTTACGTGAGCGGTAGACTGTCACGAATGCTTTCAAGTGTATAACTCTGTGGCTTCCGATCGACGACAGGAAATATTAGTAACGCAAGCTCATATCGAATTTTCGCGCGATAACTCTTCGTATTCGGATATTACAGTTGGCGTCGAGGTAAAAGTTTCACTATTGAATATACCACGGGAATAACATGACGAAGGGAACTTTGACGCTAAATCGCAAGATTTTACTACGTTACTTCACGTATATTTCACATAAGGACAAAAAAAAATTAGTATATGCAGAGAATACTGATGACCCTTAGAACTCATACAAATTAGACTGAATAATTTTAAGAAAAAGATTTCAAAATATTCAACCACAGGAGAGAAAAAATCGTGTAAATTATGTTATACATTTAGAAATTTGGAAGAGAAAGGGCTTAGAAATACTGAATATAAATCGGAAATATAAATCGTACAATGTATTATAAGTCATTCAAAAACCATTTTAATAACTATTTTCTTTAAAAAATATATATATATTGAGTAGTATATTTGGACAAAAGATAATTCTCCAATTTATAGCACACTTAGAAATTTGGAAAATATATATTAGAAAGCAAAGTATGAATAAAAATTTTATCACATAAAGACATAAACAATTAATTAATTAAAATATTATGACAATTTTATTTTATTTTTGTGTTCTAGAAACAAATAAAATAATAAATGATATATTGTGAATATTCTGAAATAAATGAATAAATTTTGAAACAAATGACTCAAACGATTCTGAAGGAAATATGGCGAAGTTGTAAAAGATGATCGAAAATCCATGCTCTCTCGGTTAATAGTTAATTATGATCCTTGCTTGGCTCGCTATAGAAGGGAAATTAATGCGAAAGCAGCAGCGTAACGAGCAAGTCGACGAAGCTGAACGCCCGCGAGTTAAAGCACTCCCGGATTCATAAAAGTCCCGACCCGTATATCTTTTTTCCTCTTTTTTCTTGAACGTGCTGGATGTTTCAAGACGAGTCTTTTTTTGCAAAAGCTCGTTTTGCTTCGCATTTCGAACTTTCCTCATGCTGAAATTACGATAGATGACTTTTAATCGTGTTCTCGCGCCGTGTATTGGCATGTACGACATTTTGAAATACATGACTGTCGGGTGTACATGCTTTTATAAAAGGCATGTATTTTCAAGGTGAATTTCGTACTAAACACGACCAAAGATCATATGTGAAAGATGAAGAGCCTATGAAAATAATTTTATGAAAATAATCTGTTTAATCTCATTTAATTATATTTTAATGTATTTCTTTTCGTTTATATTATTTTATTATTGTAAATCAAAGAAAAAAAAAAGCACAGTTTTGTCGTTTTAAAGTAACGCCTTTATTTCTCGAAAATGTAACAAGTACATATTAAATACTAAAATGATACTAATCTTAGCACAAAATTAGAGCCGATAGAACAAATTATTTTTTATTTAAATTGAAATATTTCCTATAGATCATGTAAATAAATGTTAGAACTATAAGAAATAGTGTGTGTATTCTATTTCTAAATCGTCTAATAATTGTTACTCTGAAACTTGTTGAACAACAAGATGTTTCGATACAACAATCATTTTAACTGATTCATGTACCGATTTCGAATTGCTTCGGGTGTGATAATTACTTGAATCGATTTTACGTATTGATTTTAGAATCGCATATTCTTTCACGCAGCCCTAACATACAGTTTGTTTTATACGCTTTTCCATCTGCGCTCGTTATCGGCAATTTTAATTCCGGACGATTTTGCGAAAATCCAATTGCTAAATTAAATTGTGGCAATTAGCTGATTGCATAGTGTGTCGTCGAGGGCACCGACTACGCTTCCCGAATATCGAAAAATATCATATATCCATAGAAGCTTGTTATCGGCTTTATAAATGAATTTCTCTCATGCGTTCGTTTTATATACAAAGATTATTAGTTTGAAATTAACCGTTGTCATTCCATAAATTCACAGTCAAATTTTTTCTCTAAATTGTAAAAAATTGTATCAGTTGTATAGTATGTGCGAAACTGATTCATCACTGATCATAAAAAGATTTTCAACTTTCAAATAGAAAATAATAAGTTTGATTAATTATTTAATGTGTGTTGAAAATAAAATACATAGTTCTTCCAAAATTGTATATTTTATATTATAAATAGTAATCTTAATTAATTAATTTTGAAAATAAAATAATTTTGGAGATTGAGCTTTTTGAGATTGAATATAATAAGATTTATTATCTAGTTCTTTAATTGACATTGATGGAGAATATTTTTGTTTTTTTAATTTTTTATTAATGAGAGATAATGAATGATCATACATACGAATAGCAAGATACAAGAATGAAACGATGTGAGTTCAGTTTATGATAGCTATAATTATAATGTGAATTTATTTAACGAGTCGGTTCAGTCCTGATATTTATATTACGTCACATGATAATAAGTAATTACAAAAAAAAAAACAAGTTTACATGAGATATAAATATATTCTGTTATTTTTCATGCTTCAGTATTAATCTAGAGCGACATGATGAGACTTGATTGTGTCATATCATTCCGTCTTGCTAAACGAATGAGTGCAACGCTTTCAGCCGGGCAATATTCAAATTTCCCTTGACGAGAGTTTTAATGAAATCCACGAGAACTGTGCACATGATCCTTCCCCTCGGCTCGGTGGAATAATCGCCAGCTTAACACGCGCTCACAGCCGACTTCGCCTCCGGGTCTGGATGTTAGTTCTTCTTCGTGCTGCCGCTCGCGAATTTTAATCGAGAATCGTAGCAGCTCGAACGTGTACCAGAAGTTACGAATAGAAGGGAAGAAGAGGGCTTTAACTTCGCTTCGAAACTGGATTTTCTCGAGAAACTCGGACTCATTTTCTACGAGCGATTTTCTACGAGCGATTCGTCGAAAAGTCGCTGCGGGAGTTGCTTATTTTAAAAGCGTTGGCAGAACAGGACGTTTCAACGATTATGGGGAGAAATCTTGCTCTTTTTACAGATATCTGAAGAGAACGCGCTTCGTCGTTGAATTTTATATATCGTGTTTCCTAAGTAAAGATGGATATAAATTAAAACACTTAGTATTTATGAAAATAAAGATTAAATACTTTTTACTTTAAAAAAATCATGATAAGATTATCGTGTATGAAATATAGAATTGTAATTATTATCTATAACAATTGTAGTTAAAATATATTAATATATTTAAATGCATAAAAAATAACAGATTACATTTATCTTGTGTAAACTTGTCTTTTTGCAATTACTTTTGTAATTATTATGGCACAATATAAATAATTTCACGAGAACTGATATCTCGTTAAATAAATTCATACTGTAATTATGCATATAGTTATAATTATAAACTGGGATCGTATTGTTTTGTTGTTATATTATTTAGTATATTTTCTGAGAAATTATAATTTATAAATATATAAATAATAAATTTATAAATATAAAAAAATTTTTTTTTTGTTTTAATTAGTAAGAGAAGTTTGAGATAAGGCAGAATATAAATGAGAGAGATATTTTTCTCTATTATTAAGCAATGCAAAATTGCCTTAACGTTATTTAATATTAATTTAGAGTTACGTGAAACTTTAATGAAAAGCGCATTACGCAGAATGTCCCGCGTGGTAAGCCCAAACTCGAACTCGAGCGCTTGTTTCCAACTATATAGATCGGCTTCGCTGAGAGGTGTGACATCTGTGCATCGTGTCCTCCCTTTACTAAGTTAATTATACTTCCAAATTGCACTTTATGCTTATTTACAAGCACTTTGCCAAGTTTCGTATGTCCGATCCGCGGTAGTGTGCCACCATGTACATGCAATAATATTGTTGCAATAGTATTGACAAGAAAGTCTGCCTACTATAAAATAAATATATACACTAAATATCATCACATTATATATGTTACATGTAACTTTCCGAATTAGATTTTTATTAACTAAATTGTTTAAAAATGTTTTTTAAATATACATATTTATAAGAACAATTTGAATAATAATCGTATCCTTAGAATTAAAAATTTTTTATTGACTTTTTAAAAATTCAAAAACATCAAGATTTCCGAATCTGATATATTTTTATATATCTATCTATTTTTCGCATGCATATTTATTACATTTAGTTTATATATTTATCTGCTATTGCCGTAATATTGAGTAGATAATCCTACCACTTATTTTCTAAAATAGACTCTTTCTGTGTTCTGAATGAGAAATTAAATTGCGAATGATATTAGAACTTAAAATTTCATCATTGGGCGCTTATGATTTTGTAAATTCGAACTCAGAAAAAGCTGCGCTTTTACGGTTAAGCTGTGTTTGAATTGCTCAGTCAAAGCCGCCTCTTTTCTATTACGGTGCAACCTTTCGAGCTTGAACTTTCCGACAATTAACAAAGTCTCGCTCGGCAAACTAATTGAGTTTTCTCGCCAATTATCCGCAACCCCACCCGACAATTACTTTCATATCCGTCTCTCTCTCTCTTTCTCTCTTTCTCTGTTTTTTTTTCGTATCGTGCTCCTTGTCGACTTCGTATTTTCCAATCACCTCAAAGTCCGTCGTAAAGTAAACGGATCCACGAATACCCTAAGGGTGGTGGTCTAAGCTAACCTGATCGAGGCTAACTTCTTCATCGAGGTTAGATAAAAGGGATCGGGGTTGAAGTCGCGACTACCGTCTGGGCTGTTCAATTTCTGCTCTTCTCTTTTTGCCTTTCTATTTACGGTCATAAAGATTGTGCGGTTCTTTGCCGAATCTCTGTGTCGAATCCTTCAGCGGAAATAGTAGGACGATGGCGGAGAACAATTCTCAAGTCCTGGAGAGCTCAATAGATCGTATCGATAAGACATTTCCAATAGCCGATATACATATACATATATACTACAAAGTTGTAGAATCGTCCTGAACAAGAGACTGAAGAGAATCTCTGATAGAATTGTTAACATAAGCCCGTGAGTTAAGCTAGACAGCTTTTTTGAATAACGCTAGACGGAACAAAATAGAAATGACGAAATAAATTTATTTGGCATATTTCAAATTCAAACATATGACATTAATGTCCGATTATTTTAGAATTTATAAAAATTTTTTTGCGGTAAATGTCACAGAATTAAATCCAAAGTTAACATTTTTAATTTGATTGCGCAAAACTGAAACACGTGTTAACGAATGGCACCTGCGCGAATAATTTCTCTCTTTTTTAGTGCGAATATCGTTCAAGAATTCGCAATATTTAAATTTATATTACCTCTTCCAATATCAAAATTTTTGTATTAACAAGAAACTTATTGACTTTATAATAAATATTGTTTCAATATGTAAATTATTCAGGAATTTTTTTTAAATCGGGGCACGCAGCGAAAGGCATACTCATATAATTATCACAGAGAATAATTATAGCTTGCTTTAAAATCACGATTATTTGAATAATTAATTCTGTATTTGTATATTTGATGATACTATGAAAATATAATATGACCGGAATATTGATAGAAAAAAATCTAACAATGAATTTGTTATTTTTATATAGAAATTTAATTTTTAAAATCGTGTTGTTCTCATTGACAGATCACAAAAATAATTATAAAGACATATGATCAGCAGTGTTCAGCACGCATGTAGTGATCATGCCGGCCGTGATCGCGGAGGGGGAGAAGGGAGTTAAGTGGGAAAGCGACGTACGCGTGCGAGTCCGCCGCGGGGGAGAAGTAGTAAACTTCATAAGAGTGTGCGACGTACACGCGCGTGTGTGCGTGCCGAGGAACACAGGACAGAGTCACGAAGCACTTTGAGTTGGCACGCTCGCGAGCGAGGACCGTCCTTCTTCTGCTCCTTCATTCATTTCTCGCGCTCTCGGTCGGTGAACGTGGCTCGCGATCGATTGCGTACATTGGGTCAATATCTCGACGACGCAGTGCTCGATCACCAGAAAGAGCGAACCAGCATGCCGTTCTTTAAGAAACTCCGCAGATTTTCCCGCCACAAGAGTGAGTCCTTCTCTGTTTTTGTTTCGATTAATGCAAGATAAAGATTCGCTCTTCTCGATTGCTATTTTTTTGTGTTAACGTGAATTGTCATATGTATATTGGTCTGCAATCAATTATTTTACGCAATCTATGTTATTCTTCTTTTTAATTTTCACCGTCCGATGCAAAGTTGACGCTTGACGTTTTTTCTTATCACTCACGCGACATTTTACGTAATAGGATTTACATTATTATAAATTTCAACGTACAGATTCTTGTTATTTTTTACAATTTCGTATTTTGTGTTTGCAGAACAATTTTTTAATTCGTTATTTCAGTACCTTACAAGTATCTTATTTTTATTCAATCCAATCAATAAAAATTTCTAGTCCGAAGGTCGTTTTTATTCGCCGCTCGACATTCTCAATATAAGCGACGCTATTTCCTCTCGGTTCCCGTCTCGCTAAGTAGCACATCTCTTCGACTAAAGTCGTTCGTAATCGAATTCCGTCCCGGGACGAGAGGAGAGATTCTCGAAGCGCTGCTCGACGGCGCGCTTCCTTTTACGGACGCGCGTCTTGATTCGAGGACCATCGCCTTCGTCTTAATGCAGTTTCGAACTGATGGGGACATGCCGTTTCCTCGGGAGACAGTGAATCAGCATTCGCGATGTAATTCGCGCGACAACGCGCTCAGCTGTTCTCGAATGAAACAGTTTCGAGCGATGCGATTTCCCCGCTGATTGTCGCACACGATCGTCGTAATCGATGTAACGGTGTTGTTGAAAACTCGCGTTAATTCGAAGTACAGTTGGAAATGTAACTAAATTACTGATTATAAATGAATACGAATACGATTGAGTAGCCGAATGATTACGGTTATTGAACAAATAATAATCGTGATTAATGTGCGCTGCTTTATTAAAGCTGAACTTAGCGATCATGCATAAATTTTAATTATACGATTGATGAATATAATACATGGTACAACATGATTTTTACAATAAATCGATCGGACCATATCATGTAATATTTTATTAAAATAATATTTTTTCAATGTGTTTGATTTGAAATTATTCATAAATCTTTCGAACATTATTTAACATTATTTATTCGCTCGGAATGTTACTCAGGAAAAACGGTGCAGAATAATAAACAAAATTTCAATATGGCTTGAATGTTTTCTTTCGGATGTTTAATGCATCAACATTTGAAACAATAAAATTTTCGGATTTTTATTTGCAAATTTTCACTCTATCTCGTTAAATGTTTTCAGACAGATTGAAGGATAAATTATGCAAGTGCAATTTCGACATACATGCGCACAAATAATTAAAAAAAATTGTTTCGTGCAATTGATTTTTTTGCCTTATTGTCTTGACACGTTACGGCCGTAAGTTTGCAAGTGTAAAAATTGCACGTAATTTTTGTCCAGATTTTACTGCGAGGTCGCGTCGACCTGCCTTACTGTGGAACAAGCGACGCGTATATCGAATGCGATGAAATATTGAAATCGCGTATACATTTGTGAAGTATACATTTGTGAGTGCGACATACATTGTGCGTTGTCGCGCATTCTATTTTACTGCGACAACGTCATGTTTACAGTAGTCAAGCGATTCGCGTACATCGATCCTCGCCGCGTTGTGTTTTCGTGTTTGGAATAAATACCGGTATATATTTATTGCGAGGTGTTTGAATTCATCAAAATACGCGCTCCGCTGCGATATGTGCTCGGAAAATAATTACGCGTACGTGAATTGCGCAATTATGACAAATATGCGAAATCATAATATTTCCAGGAATTATCGATTGTTTGAGGAAAAATTGATAATGACTGATTTTAATTAAATAACAGTAGATATATTTTTCTCCTTAATAACTTCATCTTGTTAATTGTTTTCAAATTTAGATCCATATTTTTACAACTAGTTTGGAGAGAATTGTGATAAAAGGAAATCGCGATAGCACGTAGATGAAAAATTTTAATTTATCACTGTTCAAAGATAAATTTAATAACAAAAGGAATTTAGTCAAGTATAATACAAACGTAACTTTCTTTTTGAACGAAAAATGACTTATTACATTGCTGCGAAGAAGTTCAATAACTCGCGCTTCAAAGAGTTAATCGAGAAAAGAGTAACGCGATTAACAAGATCGGAAACGTGTCAGCGTTCTTTTAATCTTTTTTCCTTTATTTGCATCCAATATACATCCAATATACATTGCAGTATCTTAATTATATATCTTTATCACGCGCGCGTGCAATTTCCTTTCACTCATAATCATGAGACATTTGTGAATTTTTCAATTTTTTGAAAGTCTTTTTGCTTTATATTATACTTCACGACGATAATTCGACGGCAAGGTGTTTCCTCGTGCGGTTTCCTTACACCATATAATTTTCGTCTCTCTGCTATGGCTTTATATAATAAAATCACATGCAGTTTTCACTTTTCGCCAATCGTGAGTCCTGTCAGAAATCGGTCGATGCTGTAATTCGTTCGCTCGAATTCGCAGTAGCAAGAGTCGTTTACGGATTCGCAGTATCCATAAGTATTGCATCAGTTATTTCAGTATTTTTTTTAAAGAAATATCATTGAGATAGCAACATTGCTTTTTAAGAATTTCTCAGAAATTTTAGAAATGCAAGAACAAATATTTCTTCCAGAAAACTGGATATATACTTATTTTTTAGAGAAAATAACATATATAAAATGTTTATTTGTTCATTTCTTGATGATGTTTGTATGTTTCTTGACTGACAATTTATATAAAAGTTTATTAGAAAGTTGCATATCATCAAGTTATTATTAAATTTTGTCATTATGAAATATTAATATTAATCATTTAATTATGATTTTGTTGTTATAATTCATTTCATGTTCATATACGTGTAGTAGTGTGGTTCTCCGAGATAGAGAATGAATTTTTAGAAATAGAGAAACATAAAAAGAAGAAAATATACGTACGTAAATAAGTATATAAATCTTTTGCTAAAAGTTCATTAGTTCAATTGTATTTCTCATCCTGAAAAATCCACTTTGCCTCTCGATCACGTCAAGATTTTCTCTTTCTTCTTTCAGTTTTTCAAATTACATAAATTTCGTCCTGGCTAGGATATGCTTCCATTTTTCTGATGACACAATATCTACGATGCGCCATACTCGACTGCACCAGTCGACAAATTTACAGTTTGCGCATATGTTCGCGAGTTTACATCATCTGGCGTCGTCGTTTATTCAAATACACGCGAGCGTGCGCGTCCGTCATTTCAGTGAACTGAATTTCCGTCCTTTTCGGTGAACCGCGCCGTTAGAGGATCGCCTGTATTGCGTGTCTGTGTGACTCGATGGAAATTCATTTCCCATCTCGAAACGTCGCTGTTGACCTTTATGGTCTTGAAGCAGTAGCAAAGTAATAGCACTCGCAAGAAGTAGATTAATCAATGTAGCGCGCGCCTTTGTGCAACTGCACGAGAGTCGATGATATAAAGCGCCGGAAAATGTTACGAGTAAAGTGAGAGAGAGGAGAACGGTTAATACTCTGAAAGTTTGATTTTTACGCTATTTTTATCATATAAACGTCAGTGTACGTTTATATATTGATAGGATAAATTGAAATAAGTAATAACAATATTGTGTTAAACGAACAGCATTTGTGTTTAATTAATGGCTAAATAAAGGTATGGTAAATAAAGAATATGTTGAATTGTCAATTGATGTGGAAGCTCCATTAACCGTGTTTACAAGATTAATTAAATGTAATATTATTACGAAAAATCAATAGCGATTTATTATCAACAGAAAGAAAGAAACGAAATAAGGATATATAATATGTAGAGCCGTTTATTGTGATAGTGGTGTAAAAAAAAAAAACAATTTTGATGTATTCAGTATGAATATCAGTGAAAATCGAATAAAAATTTGATTAAATTATTAATTTGATTCAGTAAAGATATACAAATTAATGTTGTATATCTAGGAGAGAATTTAAGATGTCTTTCAATATTCCATTTTGAATTATCAAGGGATTATATTTATTATTGAAATTTCAAATTATTATAGATTGAACTTATTTTCAATATTCTGAGTTATAAAATGTTTGAATTAATTTTAGAAATTTCAGATTTTATTTTATTGACGACTTGAATTTATTTTCAAAAAGATTTTTTAAGCAGCAATCTGAGATTATCGATTAGTTTTACAATTTACATTCCCTTTTTACTGAAATCTTCTTAAAGCCTGAGACCCTAAACTTTTCCGAAAATAGCATCGCGTAGCGGTTGAAATCCAACGATGAAATCCGAAGTCACGTTTGTGGAAAAGTTCAGTGTAGATAGCTTAAGGGTTGTAAATGTTTAGGGGTGCAGCCCGTCGTGGCTGAAAATTTCAAATCCCTTATCGTACATTTTGCTCGATTTCTTCGGGCAGCAGCCGAGAGCTTTCTTCGGTTTCTCGCCGTGAAGAAGGATTTACCGGCAAGATTGAGATTTCATGCACATCTCGGTATCGTTAACCTTAATCCATTTATTCTGCGCCGTTAAGGTGTATGAAAATACACTATAATTTATTGCGCATTCTCTTGTTTAAATATTGTATAATCTTATCAAAATTAGTTTTTCTGCGATAAACATTTCCTTTTTCTAAATAATTGTTTTCTAAGATTGATTTTGCTAATTTTATCGAAGAACTCAATTTATTAATAATTATTTAATTTTGTTACAATCTTTGGTCTGAGATATAATTTTAACTTGTCAACTATTGCATCAAATTGCTTTAGATCTGCTTTCTTTCCTTAAAATATTATTAATACAGTTAAAAAAAAAACTTTTTTCTTTCATTCAAGTTTTTACGATTTAAAGTACTGCAACAAGATAAGTTCGTAAATCTTTAGTTTGAGAAAGCAATTTTAATTTGTAACATGTATAAAAGGATAATAAAAATATGCCAATATAATAAGAGTTCGATTTTCGTGTATAGTGTAAAACTTTATTGAATCATTTGTAATTAAAAAGACGTATACAAAACGCTAAATACAATCTCTTTTAACTTTGTTGACCGCTCTGAGCTTAAATATCGATTTATTGACTAAGATAAACTACATAATTTTACTTTGACCTCTTGGATTCTTTAACATGTTTGCTGATTACAAAATTTATATCTTTCGATTCACCAGATGAATTTTTATTTGACATTTGAACTCAGGAAAAATTCCATATTAACTCCATATTAATAGATCAAGTTTTATCAGTTTATTTCGCTGAAGAGAACTTGAAATATAAGTCAAAACATTTGTACTTTTATGCGTGTATATGCGTTCTTGCGTTTAGCGTGATTTAGCATTTTGTATACGTACATATTTTTAATCACAATCGATTCAATAAAGTTTTTTACTGCACACGAAAATCCGTGACGGCTCTCTCTCTCTCTCTTTCTCTCTCTTTCTTATTGGTTTCTTCTTATTATCTATTTGATTTATATCATAGAGTTTTTAATTAGATTTAAATGTATAAAAAGATTAACATATTGAAAAGAATTTTAAATAACAACGTTTAAAATAGATCAATCTTTGTCGGATATTTAATTTTTTTTCTAGATCGCGCTAATTTTTCCAGTCGCGCGGATCGATCGATTTTTCACATTCTATTAGTGAAGGTAATAGCGCAAGTTCGTTCGCGACAGGCTTTTCTTCGTCGAGGCGAGAAAGATTAATATCCCTCTCCTTGCGCTCTCCAGATAACGGCAAAAGCAAGTTTATCGTTCGGCGCGTTTCAGACAATTTTATTTCGTTCTAACGATAAATAATGACGCACTTTATATTGTCGTCACAAAATTGTGTAATTTATATTTATATTTATATTTATTCGCCTTTTGTCTATTGCAATATTTGCCCGATTATACCATTCTCAATGTGCACTGCAAAATATTATTGTGTTTTAGACGCCTTTTGAAACTGGCAAACGATATGCATCGTTGCATATTAGATAACGCACGAGAATATGCGTTACGGTCTTGCATTAACGCAATTAGGATGGCGTAATCGATAATTGTATGATAGCGGGTGATTAACCCTTCATTTGCGTTATATCCTACTAGCTATGTAGGCAATCTCCTATTTTATTTGTTTCTTATTCTGATATACTATATTATTATATGATTTGGCTTACATATTACTTGATTTTAACTTTTTAAGTATACACACAGTTTTTATGAATTTTTCTCGGAAAAATATACATTATTGTGAATTAGGAATTAAAGATATTTTGAAATTGTACAACATAAATTACACATCTGAGATTTTATTCTTCAAAGTTATATAAAAGATTAAACAATTAATCTTTGTGAATTAAATTAATTAAAAAGTTAATTATAGGTAATTAAATGTATACATAATTTACTAATATATATTCAAATTATTTGTATATTTAAATTAAAATGTTATTTAAATTTAGTTTTATACAAAGGATTTATATTGTCGCAATTGTTTCGAACACACATTTATATGCAAATCTCACAATTAGCTTGACATGAATGATAGCAAAATATATTGCTATCGCGACATTATACCAATTTACGTGTACATACCAATAATTCATGCGCAATAAAGAATCGCGATTAATCCTTATTCGACTAAGAGTGAATTTTCGGAGGCCTCGGGATTCGTCGAATATTGCGAATATTGCACGGTGTCAAGTTCAGTACGTGCAGCTTCGTATTACAAAACCAATCGTCGAGTTTCTACAGATTTGCGTCGCATAATATTTACGTTCTTATCGCGCTGAATTGCGAAAGTCTTCCGCGATCTACGCGACAGTGACGGGTCGCGAGACTGACCTAGACGAATTAGCACAGACGATTATAATCATTACGCATCGCAATATACTTTATCAATATCTAATTCAATCCGTCATTGCAAAATTCCACTAGTCATTGGACAGTTAAATCTTCATTTAACATCCTTTTAACTCGTACAAAGTACACGCGTCATTTTTACAAAAGTTCTAGTAAGAGGATGTTCAAGATATTCAAATGTACAATTTTATGACAAAAATGAAACTTCGAGAATCGATTTAACGGAAAGTTGTTCGGGTGGAAAAATTATTAATATGAATATTGTTAATCAAACAAATATTAATGGTTTATTTTTTCTCGTATTTGACAAATATTCATAAATTGAAGGATTGTATACAATGTTAATTTAAATAACGACTGAGAGAAAGAGAGAAAGAGATAAATAAGCAAGATGATTGAGGACAAGATTTTACATTCGCTCACGGAAATACTCGTCGCATATAACAATCAGCGCTAACAAAATGAGTGTAATCAATATATACAATACTTGCCAGTAATTTTCATTGCGCAAGATTAGTGATTATTCAACACACGCGACTCATCTATCCATCAGTTTTGCCGATGACACGATGCATCAAAGGGGTGGTGGAGAGAAAATTAGTATGTTTGGTAAGCTCGTCGGATGGAGGTACATTCGGATAGCGACAAAGACGCGAAATATCGTCGCTGGCGGTCGCGCCACGTCGGCGAATTTAATCTAGCGTTAGCACGTCCGGAAGTGCACGAACGGCGGTCTTCGAACTGCAGAAAAGAAATTCGATCGGCATTTCTTCAAGTGAGGTATGGGTTAGAAATTGAAGGAAGGGCGAGTGGAAAAGGAAAAGTGAGGAAAAAAGAAATACGACTGAATCAGCAGCAGAGACAAGAGCTCGAAAAAACTCAAGGATGATCTTTTCTTAGCAAACATTTAAAAATCTAATTATGAAGAGATATGGACTTAGAGAATTATACTGAATTTAAGTTCATATTTAGTTACTGAATAAAATTAAAGTAACGTAAATAAATAAGAGCGAGTAGACAGTTTTAATATTTGAGCTTTAATTTAATTGGTAAAAATTACACAGAATACATTAAGTTTATTAAAATATTTATAATTAATAAATTCCTGTAGAACTCCTTTCCGTCTGCCTCTTACATTTCAGCATTAATATGCTTTAATTTCTCGTTATTATTCTGGATCACATTTTTGGCTGAAAATCTCGAGATACAGAGGACAAATTTAAAAAGAAACGCTGCCTACGAACTCGCGTTGCACAAGTTTATCCTTTCGGCATGAAATTTTCGTTTCGAAATTTTGCCATGTTCTTTCACACACATGGCATTTCCCTCGGCATTATTTTACCTCTTTGTTTTAACTTTCGCGAATTGTCCGGCGTTTCTGTAGACGACGTATTTCTGCTCGGTCGCGAGCGAGCGAGCGAAAAAGGAAATGAGGATTATGAATCGATTGTGAATCGCGCGCCGAGCTTTTGTGCTTCTCGCGAGATTCTCCGCGAGAGATCAAGCGCCGGATTACTACGTTCGTCGTTCTCATTTTTTTCCGCACCTGTCGTAATTCCATTATTCCAGAATTGCTACAATCCGCGAGCGGGATGTATAATTTTTCATACGTTCACTGTGGAAAATTCTCTTTTCCCGCGGTATATTATTCTCACGCGAATACTGTCCACGATATTCACGAATAACAACCATTCGCGATCCTTGTTTTCCGGTGGAGAACGAGCGATTGTATGTGGTAAATTATATTTATTGTATATTTTTGTAGCATATTTATTTTCAAACTGTATTCTTTAAATTTTTATAGAACAGTTTTTTTTTCAAAAGTTAAACAGCGAAAACCGAGTGCGAGATGCGAGTAGATAAATTTAAAATGTTAAATGGAAATGAAATATTTTTATATTGGCCTACACGTTCATCAAAATAAAGTTGACTGCGCGAAAGGCTTGAAGAGAAAATAACGCTACCGCGCGCGACGCGCCGGTTGCACTATTTGTTTGTTAGCGTTGAAATACCATGCTGAAAGTTTTTTGCGAGCATAAATCTATGTTAGTTTTTACTTTCATCAGCTTTGTGTACATGAATGCATAACGGTATCCGAAACTTAAATAATCCACGAGGAATGACGAATGCGAATGCTTTTAATGCGGACTTTGATCGATGACTTCTTGTCGATTTTCACGGAGAATGGGTAAGCACATGAATTGACCTCGTTTCTGCTACGTTTTCCGATAGGAAAATAAAGGTACTTTCTCGGTGCGATTTCGTGCCTGGAATTATAAAGAGCGCCTCTCCGACTGTCGCCGAACTCAGTTATAAACGGCTTTTACGATAATGACGCGACGACATCGTGAAAAATATTTTAATGCATTATGTTTCTTTCTCTTTTTCTCTCGATATAATATATAACATATATAATAAAAACTATACATCAGTAACATGTACAATGGCAATAATTAATAATAGATAATAATAAATGATTTTACTAAAATCTGGAATCTAAAAATTTAGCTAGATACAGATCTGAAAATAATATTGTTTGGACCGTTAAAATATTATGTAGGACGTTCAAACTGATCAATGAGAATTTTCTAATTAAAACTTTTGTAGCATTGTTATCAACGCTTAAGCGTCCTACATAATTATTTTGATGGTCCAAACAAAAATATCCAACACATAATTTTCAGATTTGTATCTAGCTAAATTTTTAAATACTTCACTGTATTTTCCATGTAATGTATGATAGTAATATATGGTAAATATCAAGGATTTTGATTTTAATTCTTAACTATTTGAAAAAGCGTAGAACTGAAAAGAAAAGAATATCTTTCATCAAGAAAATTTACTTTTCTTTCTTGTATCATTTTCTCGTTTACATGAAACAAAATTACATTATGGTTTATCGAATCGATGTTTTGAAAGATAGTCGATTTTATATTAGTTTTCTTACTTTTCCAACGATCCTCTCTCTCACAGTCACAGGCTAATCATTTTTTCCGACCAACGGTGAACAGAACAATGGTGAGAGAGTGAATCGTAGATGTCCCCCGAGAAATTACTTGATTTCCGCGAGAGAACTCGTGCAAGAATTCACCCTTTTCAGCCATTTTTTCTTCCATCCGATCCTCCTCGCTCGCCGTTTTTTCTCCCTCCTCTCCTTTTCTCTCCCTCTCATCTTTTCTAGCGGAAAAAGCATTCTCGAGCCCTCCGCTACCGCGAGATTTATGGCTCTTGCGTGGCTCTTCGAGAATACGGGCATCATCGCATGCGCCTTGTGAAAACAAAGGTGGCAGGGACGCACGTAGGAATTTGGAATAAATATTGAACGAAATCATAAGATTACATGCGTAAAATCACAATATTAACATTTTTAAAAAAGCAAGAAATTGATTCGAAATTGCATTATCTCGAAACGATACAATTCCAAAATCAGTTTAAACGAGACACGTCCTGAAGTCGAAAAGAATTTGAGCAATTTTCAGATGCGATTTGAGATGTTTTTGAGATATCTTATGAATATATGTTACTTTTATTTCCTGAATCTCTCTAAACATTTTTTTATCTATTAAGTCTTGTGCAGGACAATCAGAACTTTTGTTTAATCTGTATTAAAAAGAAATAATATATAATTTATCGATTGCAAAATATAACGATTACCTCATGATTTTGTTTGATATATCTTCGTCATACTCTATTTACGAAATGTCACAGCACATTTGTCAAATAATAGGAACGGCCCGAATATCTTTGTATGCGTCCCTGAAAGGCAGACCTGTTCGCTTCGTATCTTTTTCTTCAGCATACTCGCGTCTACATCCTAACGAAGAAGAATGGGATGCACGCTTTTCTGTTTCCGATCGCGAATGGCGAAAGCATCCTTCCATATCCTTCCGAATGATAAAAAAGACAATAATACATTCACAAAAATTCCATTTATTGATGAAGAACAATCAAACATTAACTTTTCGTATGATAAAAATTAAAAAAAATAAGAATTTGTTCTGTTTAGCTATGCTATATTTTTTTATTATTAGTCTTCGTTTACACGATACACATAAAATTTTATGTTACTAAAAATATTTAAAAAATATGATAATTTACTATTAGTACAACGTAAATCTATCACGGATTTAAATTCTTTTTTATTATCTTTGCTACCACGATTTAGAAAATTCATTTTAGAAAAATAGCCAAGTTAGAGGTATTTGAGTTGTAACGCTTCCACAACGCGTAAAGAAATACTTAACAGCATGATAAAATGGCTCCATTTAACCGCATTGACTAATTAGCGAAGCGTAGTAAAAGTTAAGTAGTCTATGAGATCTCGAAATCGAGGAGAAAGAGAGAAAGGGAGTGAGAAAAACGATCTCAACCATTTATACTTCCTTCCGCAGTAAGGAAATGTCAAAGGCCCGATTCTTGCATCAGCCAGCATCAGCATGCATTCCCGTTGGGCCCAATTATCCCTCCTTCGCCCGCGACCGCTCTTTTCTTTTCTCCTCCTCGTGACTGTAATCGGCCTTCCTCTCAGACGACGACGACGACGACGACGACTCGTTATACTTACACACTTTCAACCCTGAATTCTTTCGCATGTCTGGCCTTTCCATCGCGAGAGCCCGCGCTGGAGTTGCATCAGCCGATCTCGGACATACATCTGACTCGTCTTTTTCACGTGCATGCAAGCGCACACGGTCAACTGCAGCCGGTTAACGGTCATAAAATTTTTCTTATTCTGTCGGCGATCTCTTGTCCTCTCTTCTTTTCTCCCCTTCTTATTCGAGATAAATTTTTCTTCGCCGAGCATCTACCTCCGGTTTTATATGTATATACTTGGACGATATTCAAATCTATTCTGTATCTTGATATTTGACATTTTATTGACGCGATAAAATTTATTCAAGGAAAATTCAGAAATAGTAAGGAAGGAAACTTTATTATTTTATTTCATTTTATATCATGCCATGTTCCTATGAATTTAATAGTATTAATGTCATTGAAATAATATAATTTTTTAATCAGCAATAATAAAAAAGAAACATTTGCAAAATTATAATATTATAATATTATCAATTTTTGATAAATGACTTTGTAATAAGAAATTTGTCATCATATAATATTAAAAAACTATAATGTAACTATAAAACTCACATAATGTTAAGACCGAATTTTTATTTAGTTTATTTTGTAGCTTCAATTATTTTTGCAATTGTTCGAATAGCATTTCTGTCTAAAGATTGTCTTTGGTTTGTCGCTCTTGTGGCGATATCGTTTGAATCTTCAAACAGAGCAAGGTAAAAGCGCGCGTATTAGTACATTGATCTACGAGATGCAGATTTCCGACGTGTGAATGCAAACGGCTGCGATCTCCTTGATTCTAGCTGTGCCTTGCAGCAAGTACTATCTCGACGGAAGGTAGAAACGTCATGCATATCTCTTGTTCTCGTTTGCGAGCGGAATTCCCTTAATTGCGCCCGTTGATGTGACAGTAACCTGGGCGATGTTTTTCCAGGCATTAAATGGGATTATTATGGAAGCGACGACAATCTGCCGTTTGATAAATGCTGCGAGCGCAATGCGAGAAGAAGCCGTTCAAGTCTAGTTGTCAATAATTCTAACGTTAAATTATTTATCACAGTTCAACCCGAGAATAGTCTAGTTTTTTATTGCGTGAATGATCACTTGAGGACTTTTACACCTCGTTTTTAAAAGTCACTATTATTAATTACATGTATGTTATTCTTCTATAATTTTCAAGTATTATGTATATAGATTTACTCAATATTTTTTAAAAAAACGTTCTCATTAAAAATTTTTAATGAGAAATTTAAAAAAACATTTAATAAAACAGATATGGATTTTCGATCAATAAAGAAAACTACTGTAACCGAGCTTCATTTCTTTGCTTCTAGTGTAAAACTCACTCCAGGTGACTATTCCCAGGTTAACGGAAGAGCAGTCGACACTATATAAGGATCTTACACTGTCAGTAATACTCAGTGCCGATAAATATTTCAAAGAATATTTCTACAGTGCGATATTGATGCTTAAGAATCAAGAAATCTAGATCACAGATAATATTTTAATAATCTATTAATATTAATTACATATGATTTATAATATTGTTATTTATAATAATACTGACAAAATAAGGTCCCTATTATTACGCGTTTAAGTATGGGATTCGATAATGGAATAATCAATGTGATTGACGATGATAACAAATATGACATGACTAACTAAGAAAAAGGCGAAGTTATATAACAGAGAAGATAAAGTTCTATTAAAATTAATTACATCAAAAACATGACATAGATTTTGTGCATATAGCATAACCTAAATAGTTGCTGCAGCGTTATTGTAAAATTCAACGCGCGTTGCCACAAATTAATTTTCATTGACAGTCGATCGATGACCGAGTTGTTTTCCTTGATTGGAAGTTTTAAAAAAAAAATGTCGAAGAGTCTTTTTCATTTAAAGCTCGGAAGTTTTTTGAAGAGTGATTGGCTTTCACTGATTGGCTTGAGTGGATCAAGGTCAGTCGAAATCGGAGAAGAAAGAAAAAGCTTCCGAAATATGAAATGGAATGACGGCAGGTGAAGACGAGGAAGGGAAAGTGGCGACGGAGAAGGAATTCGCGTGTAAAATGAGAAATATGATCGTCGATTGAGTTGGAAAAGAAGAGTCACCTGCAACGGTATTGCCAGACAGACGAGAAAGACATACAATAGAGAAAGAGAAAGAGAGAAGAGAATAAAAGGAGATAATAAAGAACGCCGAGAGGATCCTGACGACGTAAATCCTTCTCGGTTTTCTCAGATCTTGCAATTAGAAACGAGCGACTTAGCGCAAATGCATCGTTACATATATTCTCTCGAACATTTATTATTCCGGTGTACTTTCATTTTGTTTGGTGAAATGATTTTAATAAAATTATTTTTTTTTCTTTTTTGTGAAAAAGAAGATATGATAAACTACACATAAGATTATTTCATTATTTTATTATTTTGATTTGAAATTAATTATATCTTAAAGAGTGAGTTTTGTAACAAAATGAGAGGTCTGTTACTAAGAAAATTTAATTTTTTCTCTTTTTGATGTCATAAATCAAAATAAAATGAGCTTAACGGAATATACTTCTTTAAAAATGATAAATTTATTAATATCTGTAATTTTCTCTAGTGATCTCTAAATAAAAAAATTATTTATACAATTTCTTACTATTATCTTGTTTTATAAAATCGTCTTTTATTATTTTTTATTTTATTGTATTAATTTAGTATTTGTAAATTTATAATTCCAATGTGGCATATGGAAACGTGGATATTTCGACCGATATAACAGCTAGAATCAAGCAATCTCCTGTTTCAAGATATCTCCCTTTGAAGATACGCGAGGTTTACACACACAAAACGAGAATATGCTGATTGCAAGGTTGATACGAGCCCTCGAGACTTTTGTCTCATATTCCTTATCCTCCTTCTGTTACGTGAAGTCTTCACTTAGCTGCCGATACCTTCTTAGATTACAGTTTGCGTCATCAATGCATAAAAGCCCTTCATCTATAATGATCAAAGATTTAGATCACATAACTTTTTCAATTGTTTCATTTACATTTTTCTCAAAGCAGCTCGTACTTTCAGTCGATTTATGTCGTATAATTTTATGGGCTGGCTGCCATTGTAGAAATGCAAAAAAGACAGAAAAAGACTTACAGATTCTTACAGAAAGATTAAATACTAAAGGTTAAATACAACTTTAATTGAATGAAAAAATAAATGTAAATTCTTTTGATAAAACGCAAAGAGCAGTTGTAGAAATTTTAGTAAACGAAAATACATGAAATTAATATACAATTTATAGAAATTTATTAAAAGTTGATCAAAATCATATTTGAAAGCTGAAAAATATTCAATGATATATAAAAATATTTTGTGTTTATAAAATTAATTTTTTATTAATTTCTCGAATTAAAAATGTTTCTGCATCTTTATAATTATTTCCTTTATCAAATATATATCTCTCTCCCTGTAATTCTCCAAATATTACATATTTCAACAAGCATGCGTAATTATTAACGGCTATTGCGGCCACGCCGCGAACACGGCGTATTTAATATATGTTCTACGAAATCGTACAGTTTACGATAATCATGAAATAGCTCGAATATCCTACGTACACGCGATAATAGCGAAATTCTGAAGCACTCATGTAGCATAATAGCAAACCGCCATACACGGCTTACATTGCCTTAACGAATGAAGCCAGATATTGTACAACAGTAAAGGAGTTTATTACTCGCATTCAAAGAGAAGAAAATTGGAGGAAGCTTTTACGATTTCGATATATTTGCTACTATAATCGGAATAAAATTTTCTTGAATTTTCCAAACGTATCAATTCCGCTCTCTTAAAATATCAATGTTAAAAATTGTAAGGCAATAAAGAGAAATAATAGATCGACTTTTTGACGAGACGAAAAATCCTCCACTTCAAATTTTTTAAAGAATCCGTAGATAAAGTCAAGAAAGTCGCGAACATCCCTTGTGGAAAATTCATTTTATCCTAGGCGACATTTTGTTGGTACCTATGTACTACGAATACTTCTCGAGAAGGGAAAAAGTGACAAAGTCGATCGCGAAGATCGTGTCGTAAAGTCGTACTTTCGCCGATGGAGCTCAGAATAGCTGGCATAGTTCGCATACGCGACGATACCCAAGAGTCCGAGTTCAGAGAGACGGTAAGCGCGTCATCTCCCTTCGTCGGATTCTCGCCTTCTCTCCCCCAATCTAGATTACTCTACTTCGACGAGTAGAGAATTGGATTTCATCTCACCTGTAGGAGTCGTGAAAGAGGATCCATTTCTTTGCTCACGCGCGCTCGTCAAAGACGAGGAATCGGATGGAATTCATTTGCGATGAAGTCTGGAATTCGTTTCGTGGTCAATACATTCATCAAATTCTCAGTCACACGGCTTTTGTCTTAAAAAGTAAAAAGAATGAAAATCAAGTTAAATAATAAGAGCGTGATTGCAAACGTGATGCTGTATCTAAATCATTTTACAGATTCTCGACAAATCTTTATTCTTCGCTAAACTTTTATTCGCATAATATTTAGATTTATAAGATATTTAAATAAATCCATATTTTATACTTTGCATTGTTATTTTTAATATAACGTTACAGACAAAATATATATATTTTAATTTCTTTCAAATTTATAAATAGAATACGTGTGTCATAATGTGTATTCCTTTAATCAAATATTTTTTAAAATTTTCTTTAAATACTGGGCTTTTTTATATGTTTTGTAAAAATTACAAATATAATATATTCAAATAACGCGACTTTTTACGGTTACGCTACATTGTTTTGAATAAAAATTTATAGATAGATTCATATGTAATTATCAAACGATTTATATATTTATGTATATATCATAAAAGTTTGCAATTATTATTATACTATTGCACTATTATTGTCGAGAATCGAAAGTTATGTCGATACTTCGATAGATCGCCATCTTTCAACTTCGCGCTGCACCGCTTTATATCGATAGAAAGATGATTTACTACGATTTCTTACGCAATGACGATGCTCGATTTACACCAACGAAATTGCTCCCGCGAGATAATATCCGATACCATATTGGTCATAATCGATAGTCTTTTGATTGGTGTAATTTGTGAAAAAAGTGGTTACAAAATGTGAATTTAATTAACTTTGTAACGTGCAATTATGCGCTTTTATCGTAGCCACAATTTTAATAAAAACTCGACTAACGTCCAAGCAGATACGCTTACTGTGCGAAATCGAAGTTCATTAAAATACCGTGCTCTCCGATAAACGCAAGTCACGCTTTCTGCTGATTGCACTTTTTTCTTTTAAATTGCATTTTTACTCGCGGCTGTTATTATTCGAGCGGCCGCACATCTCGCATCCAAATGTTGCAACTTTCTTCCAGCATAACGAGTGAAAATGAATCTGCAGATTTTTTAAGAATTCATTGACAGCACGTTACAATTTTTGTACGAATATTGACTGAAACAGTAAGATATAATCATAATAATTAGTTAGAATAATCCGTTTAATGATGATTAGTTTTGAATAATCTTGCACATATATCTCTATTTCATGATAATATTGCGAGTGCGTTATCGAGCGTATATATAACATATATAATCAATATCTTGAAACTGGAACGATCAGTGCTATTTTCTGAGTAGAAGGTAAAATGATAATTGAAGTGTAGTCGAGATCAGGTTGAATCCATAATTCGTGAGATCTTCTTTCGGTGCCTGTATACATTTTGTATACTATTTTCACTTTAACTATCGTTCTACATTTAAGATAAATTTTATAAATTTAATACAATTTTATTGCGACAATTTTGATCTCGATTGTCGCTTTAAATTAGCTTGCATAAGATATTTTGTACGCGTCAGAATTCTAATATAAATACATTGCTACAATAGTTTTCTCTCTCTTTGATTTTAAATACACACACACATCTAAAAGTTCAGCGAACGTTTTATGAGATTGTATTATATTATATTAATGCATTTCCTGATCACTGTCTGGAAATGCATGGAATAGCGTAACAATGCTTTGTTCGTCTCTTGCGAGAAGAGATTCGAAATTACAGAGCGAACCCGAGTCACGCATAGTACCGCATAATCGTACGGATTAATGGGATTCGTATTGCGTACGGCCGATGACCGTACACGATGGTCGTATCGAACCGCATATACGCACGCATGTACTACGCGTGTGCTTGACGAGCGTGCCAAACTTGGAATTGACTCGATGTCGACGATGTCGGCTGTGACAAAACTAGTGAAATCACGGCTGAGAGGAAAGACACTGCGATCAATAATTATCTACGATTTAGAATATATCAACAGGAAATTACATAACGGGAAACAAATACGTTTTCTGGCACTATACGCTATATTCATATGTTATATGAATTAATTGGAAAAAAGAATAGAAAGACAATTATAAATGATTTGATCTTTTTTTAAATTAAGAAGATTTGATGAAATGTGATCAGTATGATCAATGACTATAAATACACACATTATAAGTAGAAAGAATTTATTTTTTTGACATTATATTGATAAAATAATATTAAATTTTAATAAAAACAAGTTTTATATTTTTAAAATTTTGAATAATGATTTGATATTGTTTTTATTTTAATTGATTTTGCTTAATTGATTGCAGTTAAATGATTTTGTTGGATAATTTCGAGTGTACCACTTTCTTTTTCAATATTACGATTATACATTTAATTAATTCTCAATCAATATGATTGAATTTATTAAAGCCATTTATTACGTCGCAGAGAAAGTGATAAAATTACTTCAGAGTTAAGAGTATATTTTTGTCAGATTGAAAATATATTGAAATATCGATACAGTTTTTTTATAAAAATTTTATACTCTCTCTGGGCAGAATAAAAATATTAAAAATCATGAATGAAGTTCGGTTAAGCAACCGTTCAATTATCTCGCTATACGAATTTACGACATGTCACGAGAAACGTCATTCGATTTCGTCAAACATGCTCGACGAGCATTGTCAAACACAGAATTCCTGTCGATCCCAGCTGCAGAGAAAAGAGCGAAAGGATGGAGTATCGGTGGATCGATGAACGGAATGACGAAGAAGAAATGTGGAAGGTGTGAAGACAGCAGCTGTGACGTTCGATGTCGATTTTTTGCGAAGGTCTCTTTGTAGACCGTCCGTTATCCCGAAAACACCGTACGTCTCATTTTAATGAAAAATATTCACCAGAATCGACCTCGCAATTTCTGCATTTCGATATTTTCTATATTGCCTGAAAAAACATCGGGCAAATAAATCATGCATCCCCTTTGCATTTTAACCATTTTAGCGAGATTTGTTTTCACTTCTACATACAGGATATCCAAAACGGAGTAGTAAAGTATTTATACATAAAAAATTTTTAATTAATTTGAATTCAGTTATTTCTCAGTGAAAGTATCTCAAGAAAAGTTGTTACCACCTGTTACAAGTTTTTTCATCTGTCGTAATCAACTGCAGTTCATTACAAATGAAAAAACTTGCCATGACGGCGAAAGAAGATCGATCATAATGTAGAAGGGACACGAGCGAAACCGAGCAGTTTTTCGACATGTCCGTTAAGAATGTATGTTACATCTCAAAATATTATCAAGAATATAAAAATTTCATAGATTGTGCTTATTACGTCTGAGTATCTGTGTAAAATTTAAGCACAAATCTCTTATTTAAGAAATTTAAGAGTTATTTGATTTTTTGTTTGTATTAATTTTTATGTAAAATCGCGTTTTGTAAACATATATGAATATTTATTTGCAAAATTAATAAGAAAATAGCATTACGAATTAAATCAAGTTTTTTACATATAATAATAAAACTCTAATAAATATTCATGCAAAAATTCATTTCCAGTTATTTATTTAAAACAGCAAAATATAGTCATTTCGCTGCATTATAAACCAAATATTATTATTTGTTGTTTTGTTTTCTTGCAGTTTTAGGTGTATTTAGGATAAAATTTTTTGTTGGTTTTTTCATCATTTTTGGTTACTTTTTCCTTTTAAATTTTCAATAACTTTTAGCTGGTATTGTATAGCCAAAACATACTTAAGCCGAGCGTACAAAAACTCGCAACTCGCCTAACAATAAGTTTCCCTAAAGAACGATCCCTAGTTTTTCTCGTCAATCATCTTATGCGAGTCATAGCAGCTTATTCTTGCTCCGAAATTTCTCTCGCAAATTTTTATCGCCATCGGCCGCTACTTTACTCGATTTAATATATTAATTTTCGAGAGGATGTCCAAAAAACTTGGTTTCTTTTTTATATGTACATACAATAATAATTTTTAAGTGAATATGAAATATTTTACTTAATTGCATAGTTTTATTTAAATGAAATTCCTATTGCTTTAAGAATCAATAATGTTTTTTCTGATTTAATAGCACGATTTTTATATTTATATGTGACATAACTCTTCATTTTTAAATTTAATACTTTCTCTAAAAATGTCATTTTTTGAAAATATTAATTTCTTTATTAAGTTAATATTATAATATTTTTTTCATATTTATCTATTATATTTGTATTATTTTATTCAGTCACACTGGTCTCGCACACGAATTTCTTTCTTTTGCTAAAGAAATTATCTAAAAATTTAGCTAGTTACAGGCCTGAAAATAATTTTGTTGAAAACTATCTAAATAATTATCTAGGATCTCAAACATAATGAACAATGATGCAAAAAATCCTAACATTCTAGCATCCAACTTGAGTGTCCTACATAATTATTTTGATAGGCCAATAAAATTATTTTCAAAATTATTTCCTGTATCTAGCTAAATTTTTTGATATTTTTGCAAACCGTTCGTCCCGTGCGATAAATAAATCTTCTGTTTGCTCTCAGTCCTCTTTTTAGCTTTTAAACTGCAGTTTTATCCAGTATACGATTATCTCATGGTAATCTATTTTCGCTGGTGCGTTAGTTCGATTCGATGTGGTCGATAGATACGGGTAATTTACCAAGCCAGGAGACAGTTGTTTTCCCCTCGATTCTCCTCGATTGATTGGCAATTTCGTCGAGCGCACGTGAAATCGATTCGAGCCGCCGTCGTCTAAAGTCAATCGCGTGCTAACGAACGCATAACGATCCCCGATAATCAAATGGATCTCTCGTTCTCGTATTTTCTATCGGGAAGATACGCGAACACCTGATAAATTTTCGGGTTTGCTCGGGAATTTCGGACTCGTCGTTCCAATTTGAATGTCTTTGCTCCATAATTTTGGGTTAACTTAAGGTTTTCGATTACGGAGAAATTCACGAAATTAGTTTCTATGATTAATTTCGATTTCCCGATAATTCCAGCATTATTCAGAAATCGACAAGAAAATCCGACATCTACTGACTTTGCGTTTTATACTTTATGATTTGGAAGAAATTATTATTGACTTTTTATTATTATTGCAATTTTAAATTTTCTTTAACTTTCATACTGTTACAAAATATCTTGGAATATTTCAAGGAAAATATCTTGGAATATTCCAAGCTGTGTTATCATGACGTCAATTACTCTTGTTTTTGTGCCGAAGTGTGTTCTTTTCTCAGGGAAGGACTTTTCGTTGCTCGCTTTAACCTGCAGAAATGCAAAAACGACAAGCATATTAAATCGATTTGCCACGGTTGTTGCCACGAGATTATCGGACAAAGTTTGGTTTCTGTAAGTTTAGGACGGGCATCTCCCATGAAATTAGGTGGCGAGACTCTCGTCTCGTATTTCTGGAGCGTGCCCGAGCAACGCATCAATTTCTTGGCAACTATGTCGTCGGCGGAGATGAATACCAAATTGCTCCGCAAGCCCACCCGACGAAAGTCACTTTAAGGATGTTTAATCTAATATTAAATTGACCCTTTATTGTCTGAAATTTAATATTGTCTAAAAATTTTTAATACGTCAATTTTGTTCCAATTTCTGTTCATTTAATATCGGAATTTTTTTTTTCATTTTTACGATCTGAAAGATACAAGTGAACTTCATAGTTTCTTGAATAAAAAACAAGTATTATCTTCACGTTTTTCTCTCGTCAATTAAAAAATTTTTATCTCGGTGCAAAGTTTATCGAACTATCGAGGATTTTCTTCTTACTTTCATCACGCACAATCCAAAATTTTCAAAGTTTCAAAAGAAATTTTACGCAACCCTTAGAATTTTCTCTTATTTTTATTTTTATTTCTTCGAAATCTTGATTTTAGCGTTTCCGAATCTTTTTTGACTTTTCTCTTTATCGAGCCAAAATTTATTCCTTGATACGAAATTCTAGGATCCACGATCTTATCGTTACTCCGAAAAAATTGGTCTGAAATGCCGATATTGTCACGAATCCACGCCAAACGCGTGAAAATAATTCTTATACTTTTGATGTGGGATCCGGTTCGGAAGCGGAACTAGAATCCGGGCTGCTGATGGGAGAAAGAGAGAGAAAGAGGGAGAGAGAACGACGGGACAAGGACGGCCTGGGATGCGCATGTTCGCTCGCAAGGGCGAAGCGGTGCTATAAACCGTTCCGGACGCTTCATATCGCGGCGCGCTGCCACCGCGGTAACACGTTTTCGTGGGTGCTCCCGGAGGAGATCTTGTGTCGAACGAACAGCTGTTGGCTACCGTTTCTTCTCGATCTTCTTTTTGTAGCTTTTTAAGAAAAGCCGGAGATACACGGCATCGATGAAGGCTAGTTATCCGTGACTTGTAGAACGCGATCAAATCGCTCGATTTCGGATTCACATGTCCTGGCGCGAAACTGGCATCGAGGTTTGTGAGTGAAAAACGAGCTCTCGAACGAGAAAAAACTGGCGAGGCAGATCGTGACGAGGGGGAAGATTTCGGAGCTGCTGGAATTGCTCGTGCTGCGCTGGGCCAGAATGGCGTTCTTCAGGGGTTTGTGGAAGAGCAGTTCGAAACACAAGAGTAAGTTGAGTTTGGTTGGTTGAAAAGGCAAGTTAGAGAATGAAGGGGATGCGTTAGGGAAATCTTGAGAGATTCGAATTTCAAATGAATAAACGAGTTTTTCAAAATGGTTAATCCAATCATAAATGATCGAAAATAAAATTTTGTAGAAGGGAGTGACAGTGTCGTTCGCGTCTTTCAAAGATTCTCAGCGATATTCTGTGACATATATGTATTCTATTATTATCATTGACATTTACGTCAATTTTTGCAAGAAAAATATAACATACAAGTGATTCATTACAAAAAGTTTTCAGATTATTACTTTCTCGTTGATTTAGCTAATTCAGATAATTTTTAATCACGAATGTTAGCGTTCAGGGGCATAATAGAAGTAATTTTAAAGCTGATACTTTTGAAAAGCAAAATTGAATGTCACGCCATCGCTTCTTTGTGATTGAACACGATCGTTAATCGTGAAACGTGAAGTTTATTGTATATTTAACGATAAAAACGCGAATGCGAGTTGATTAATTTAAAGGATGTGAATATCAATTGGAACAGCGTGTTTTTAGTAAAAATTTCGAAATTTATTTTTAACGACTTTTAAAATACGTGATCTGATGCGCTTTGTGCTAATATTCGCAGCTTCGTTCGCGAAAAATTAGATTATACGTAGGTGTTTATTTTTATTTTATCTGTTCTTTTCTTCTTGAGATTTTCTTTTTCTATTTATAATAAAAAAAGCATCATGTTTGGTATATATATTATTTTGTCACATTTATAAGTGAAAATTAAAAGAATTGTGAAAGAAAGGAAAATTATGAACATTGAATGATAAAAGCTAAATATTGAAATGATCATTTTGCAATATTATAATTTATAATTATTAAAATAATCGGATAATATTAATAAATTGTCTTATATATTTTATATTAATGAAATGAAACTGAGCAAACTCTTAAAAGTATATTCTTGATAATGAATTTTTTAATCTATTTATATTCTTTGATAATAGTTAGATAAAAGTACAGTTTTAAATAAATAGAAATGATGGAAATAAAGTCTAGTGCTAAACGCATTGCGCAAATTCATAACATATAAAAATATATCTTTAACAATTAAGTATTAAATCTCAAAGTAATGATATAACTTTTTATGTGATAAACATACACTTCTTATGTGTTTGACTTAACAAAATAACAAAAGTTCTGCCGACAAACTGTCATTTGTATGGTTTATATTTAGCCCTTGTCATTCATTGATTTTCATGAAGTGAAATCATATTCATTATGTTCAGATTTGACCTCCTCGTCACACTCATAAAATTGTATGTTTTCATCATAACTTTTTGTCGATTTTAAAATATATATTAGATAGTTATAAATAATATCGGAGAAAAGAGTGTCAGAATTGATAAAACTACCTATAAATATAATAATTATCTATACATAAAACTATTTATAAATTATTATCTCTATAAATATTGCTTTATAATCTGTAATTATATCGAACAATTGTGTGTGGGGGGGAGGGGGAGGGGGAGAGAAATATACATTAACGTAGAAATATGCACAGAACTAATTGAAGCGTTACACTTCCTCAATTTTGATTGCGGAAAATGTAAGGAAGACTCTCAGAAAGTGCAGTTAAAATGATAAATTTGATAATAATAGAATAGATGATCGTTGGCTTCGCTCATTCCGTTGGCAGTTTAATTTATTAGTATCTCGCAAGTCTTTTAAAGTAAAAACCTTGCAATGAAGATTTCAAGAATGCCATCCTTCTCCGTAATGGATCCACGTGCTCCGCCTTCCGAAAGTAAAAATTAAACGAGGGCGCGTTGCGCTGTCACGGCGATATTGGCAACATGACTAGCTCCCCTGGAAGCGATGCTTCCAGCCGGGAAAACTTCCAAAATGACGGATGAAGTATGAATATTGTAGCATATCGTGTGCCGCGCGTACAAAGAGAGCCGGCTTGATTAATTGAAGGGAACCCCCGGGAAAATGTTTTACGTGACGCAGCTGTCGCGTTTTAATGAAAAAACACGTAAAAGGTAGAAGTAGCGATTTGTATTGAATTTTACAAAATGAAAATTGAAGTATACTTCCATGTGATATATTTAACGTAATAAAAATTCTATTTGACATTTTGTCAAACAAATAATTTTTTAGCGGATATAAAATTTCTTCAAAAACATGTTTACTTTTTTTTATATTGCAACGGGAATATACTCGTTGAAATGTGTCGTTTGCTCTATTTGTAAAAAATTTATATTATCGAAAACGGAACGAGATACTCGTGCAAATATTACAACGTATCGCGTTATTTGTGACAGTTTATTATATATAATTAGAAGTTTCCAACCGATTGTATTTTCTTTTTATTGTTCGTTGCAATATGCCGCTTTTGATGAAAAGATATTATTTGTCGGACACTGTCCGATAGAATCCATGGGATTTTAAAAATGTGAAATGAAATATCCGCACGAATATTAGAATATATTGTATTTCAAAGCATGCATATCGTTAATTATGAAACGGATATGAAATGAGTATTTAACGTTGATTATTTTTCCGTTAAATGTATCGTACATATCGTTTTGTAAAAGCTTGACTTATTTATCTGTAACAACAAATTTCACATTGAACCGTAACAAAAAACGAGATGCTAGAGATATATATTGTTTAAATTTCCATTTGCGCGCTTATTTATATACACACATAAGCAAATTATAATAATGTAAAACGGATAAATATACAAATAACTTTCACAGAATATAAATTGGCAATTTTTATTTTCTTATTAATTGAAAAATATATGTATATTTTAGATTTATTTATGTGTATTTTGATTTATGTACTTTTGTGCTTATCTTATCTATTTTTATACAATTATTTTTAGAGCTAAAATAGTTAGTTCTTCTCGTTTTACTATTTTTGCTATAACTTTGTTATCGAGATGGATATCGTATGGAATTCACGTTCATTAAAATCGCAATAATCGCGCGTTTATCGAGACGATCGAACGCACGACAATTTTGCAATTTCCCGAGAGCTCGCTCGGCAAGATTAACGGCGACTATGCGCGGCTGCGAAATGTCGGGAAGTGATAACAGAGAGCCGCTGTAACAGCAGCGCTAGCGGCAGCAACGCAACGGTGCAGTTAACGCGATTATTCGCAATAAGCACCGTAATAGAGCCATCTTCAAGATTATGGTAATGCATGCACCGACTCGCGTTATATGTATGTATAGCCGTAACGCGACCCTTCTACGTATGCCGATTATTGATCACGTAAAATCTGCATAAATCCGCGACGGAGGTCGCGACTCGATGTTGGCGATCGAAAAGAATGCAGCGCGAATGTCAAACTCGTGTTTCGTTCACCGAGATTATCGCAGCGTCCGCGACGACATTCAGGATTGCGTTCGCATAAAATACTTTAACGTCTCAAAGATAATTGATAATTATAAATATTAACTTAGTTGTATTATATGTGAATTATATTCGCACCCTCTGCAAATAGAACGCTTGATTTGTTTCGTGTAAAATTACTAATGTATTTCCTTAGTTATTTAACTTAGCTATTTACGATAGCTATTTAGATGATTACATGTGTAAGTTAATTTTTTAAAACGAGATTTAACGTTAAGAAAAGTCTCTTTAAATTATGATCGTATATTTTGATATATCTCCTCTGTTATGAGGTTTGGCTTCAAATATTTTTACTACAACTGCTACTATGAATGCAATTGTTTTATCAACTTTTAACGAACAGCGTCAGTTTCTTGTTATAATACTGCTGTGAGATTTCCTTCGAGATATGAGAGATTGTCTCGTTGTGTTTCACGTAACAGTTGCATCTTCGAAGCTGTTTCTATAGAATGTCATGGTAGTAGTCGCCAGAATATTGAACGCGGTCCGCATTATGTTAGCAAATATGTCCATTTAGAGTTGTTCTATTTAAGCCGTGAAACATGCATCAAACGTATATCAGAAAAGAGTTTTAACATCGCTATTTCATATTTTATTAGTTCGAGATTCATAATCAATAATATGCATAATATATAGCAGTTTCTGAGATATGTTAGGCGAATTATTTTTTGTCAATATATATTTTATTAGCGTTATATAAAAATTTGTACTGTAAAAATATGTATCGTATATAAAAGTTATTTCGAAAAATCGACAACTCTTGTTGCAAATAAGAATTAATTAAAAATGATATTTTCGAATGTAGATGGAAAAATGTCTACTGTAATAATTTTTCTACCTTCTATACATTATATATATATATATATATATATATATATATATATATATATATATATATATATATTCACATAAAAAACTTCAGATTATATACAACTTCCAGTTATAAATCTTTATAAGCGCTAGTGTGCGCGCGCCAAAAAGAATATGTCTCTTCTTTTGTATAAAACGCATGTAACATAGTTTCCTTTGTCAACTTTTGAAGCCGCTAGGCTCTGGTAACATTCTATACAATCTAACGTCAACGTCACCATCCATTCTGGATAATCAAATGTCAACACAATGAACGACGCATGAATATTCCTTCGTCGCATCCAATTGCGTCATTAGATTGACAAGAGCTTCGTAAACGGACTATTAATGCTGTCGTGGTTATCGCTGTGTAATCAGATGCACTTCGAATCATGTATTAATGTATATACAATATAACGATTTTTTTTTAGAAAGGATATGCGATTATCGCGAAGAAACGTGATTCTAATAGAGGACTAATATCGGCGTATCGAAAGATCGCCGAAAGAAAATCGTATCGTACTTTAACAGATGCCTCTAAAGCATGGTAACAGTAGTTAAATTTTATCTAGTTAAATTTTGTACGACATATCGCGCGTATCAACGTGCAATGCGATATACGTAAAAAGACGGAGAGCTGCGCGAATCAGCAATGATAATGAACTTGCTGCCTGCGCGACAAGTTATTCCGCACGGCTATTATCTCAGGAATTGGACAGGAATGTTCACGGGACGTAGAACACGCGCTCGTTTCGTTCTAACGATGGATATCCTGGAGAAATGGCTAATAATACGCTCGTACGGATACCGAGTGTTCATATTCGCGGCACGTACTTAATGCTAAACGCGTTCATTTGATTCTCCTTCGTTCAATAGAATAGAAAGGTCGCGGCGTTATCGTAGACCTGAACTTTTGTCTCCGTCAAGATAGTGAAAGCATATTTTACATTAAACACGTTGGGATATTTATATAGAATCGGAAAGAGTGATAGTCACACAAGTGCCTTTTCAATGTGTACGAGATAAAATTATAGGATAAAATTAATTGCAGATAAAATTTTTTTTTGTCTTCAAAGAAATCTGAATTTTTTTAACGTTTTATACGTTCTACTAGAACATATATGCGAAATAAATTGTTTGAAATTTACGAAAAATGTTAATTAACATCATGATACAATTCCAAAAGTTGAACGTGCATATATTGCAGTTCTAGTAATAATAGATGTTGCCGAGAAAAAACTATATAATACGGAATGTTGCGCCTTTGTGTTATAATTCCACTGTAAAAAGGAAATAAAATATAATCTACGTTTCAATGCATTCACAATAAAACTGAGAGCGCTGTTTTATTACTGTCTCTTTATGACAATTCACATAAGTTCTCTTTCAAGAAAGTTTATTAATTTGAAACTAAGAAAGAAAGAGAGAGAGAGAGAGAGAGAGAGAGAGAAAAAGAGACACTGCGAAAAATTGTTTTTAAAATAGCAAGTAATATAATAAATTTCATTGTTTGTTTTGATTGTAATGCTATTTAATTAGTAATAATTATCGGAAAGGGGATAAAATGTTTCACAATATCAATGTGCAATTTTTTTATAGAATATTGAAGAATTGTGAACAAAAGATAACAAGCAAAAATTGTATGATGAATCTTATTTTAGTTCACAGGAAGACAAATAAGAAAGAAAAAAAAAAGAAATCGCGGAAATGAGGAAAATGTTATAAATATACGTATTTCTGTATTTCTGTATTTCGCATTCGTATATCGCATTTCAAATGATAAAAGATATCTAGAGGAAACATTACACAAGCATGATGTAATATTTCACATTAGTATATCGTAAAAAAAAAGATGCGACAAATGAGCGCGCATTGTTTCGAATTTCACGATGTTGTTGCTGACAGATAAGCAAAGTGCATTTTCCAGATCTCGCTACATTGCATATTGCATTGAATCTTAAAAGTTATTTGAGATATCCGCGAATGTTAAACATAAGTTAATATCTCTTCCCTTCGCATGTCAATTTTTTCATTGATTCGCAATGAATTCTAATGAAGTTTTTTATCGGAATTTTCACTGATTAATATATCCGAGGTTATAAAAAGTTTCAGGTTATCATTTTAGCATTGGAAATTCATTACTTTCTAAATTACATATTACATCAAAGTGTGCAAAAGAGAAGGTTATTTAATATTAAACGTTATTTAATATTAAACGTTAAGCTAGATATGAACTGAAATTTTTTTATAGTTTTCTTAATTTTTCATTGACAATTAATGGAATTTTAAATCATGTTAATTGGAATTTTAAATCATGATTTTATTATCGAGATATTAAAAAAGAATTCAGAATGTTCTGAGTGTTATATTGAGATTCAGTGTGTTTTGCAATGAATAACATTGTAAAATGCTAGCGCGAATTTCGACGATTTTGTACATTTTCCTGCGGAAATTAATTGGCGCATTTTTTGTGTCTCGATAATCTGTTGAGATTCCAGATAATGCCGCAGCAGATTTTCAATCGAATTCACATCGAATGTATGTCCAGCTTCTAATTCGGCAAATATAATTTGTTTCATACGTTTATCACACGTAATTGTACTTTGTGTTACATCACGACGCTGAAAACCGATATTTAATGCGGCAGAACGCGATTAATATGAGAGCTCTGAAAGGAAAAAATATATCTGTGATGCGGCATCGATCGAAAGTATTAAAATTGCGAGTTTATATGAAGCAGAACATTAAGGAAGGAGATTGTCTACGCCAAATCAAAATTATATGACATTTTTAAATATAATCGGTTAATTTTGAGTTTAATCTGTTTCGGGAAATGGAAAAACGTGGATGAAATGACCGAGATTATCGAATGATGAAAATTCGGAGTAAAAATAGTCACAATCGGCGACAGCTTCTGATTCATCCTATACATCTCGCGAGAAATAACAGCGTGGACCGCTGTGGGATAAATTCGCAGTCGGTTTCGACCGGCGTGACGACGCAAAATATCGCTCAATAACTATATATAAACGAGAACTGACAATACAGTCTCACTCATTCACTCACTCACTCGCTCACTCACTCACTTATTCTCTCTCTCTCTCTCTCTTTCTTTCTCTCTTTCTCTCTTCTTCTTTCGTTTGGGTCGTAGTAAAATTGCCGCGCACATTTCACGACGATATTTTACGATCACTGCCGTCGCAATAGAGACACGGTACAGTGCAGCAGGTGCTCTTCGATGTCGTGAGATGATATCGAGGGGAACCTGTCTGTCTCGCTTCACAATAGGACGCATTAATCTATCGCACTGTCGACTCCATATATCTTGTTATCTCTAAAGAGCACTTAGAATATTGTTTTTCATGTACCTCCCAAACACACACACACACACACACACACACACACACACACACACACACACAC
>JANQDE010000098.1:139709-153818 GCA_037157785.1 Cephalotes varians | reverse complement strand
ACACACACACACACATGTATCACAAATACAAAGATATCATTTTATAATAAAAATAAGAATAATAAAAATAATAACATTTTTTTTAATAATGCATCAATTTATCGCTTTTTTATTATCAAGACAAAATTCCAAAAAATGTTGTAACACTTTTGTACGCTTTATTATTTGTCTTGATATTTTACATAATATTACATATGAAGATGATCTTAATTGTAGGATAAATTAAATTTTTTGCATATAGACAGTTTGTATTAATAAATGTCAGTATTAATTTGTTAATTTAATAAATTGTGAAGTTATTGATAAGGCATCTCTCGACAGCGTTTATTAAAAATGTATGAAACCGCCGATTGAATATGTGAATATTGACCAGAGCAGCGATCTCGTAATCTATTTGACAGGGATATCGATAAATGATATTAATTTGTTATTAATATTATGATCTGTATATTGATCATTGTTATTAACGATTGTCTATTATGGAATTCATCTATTATGGAATTTATTATTAGTGGTTGTCTGTTACTGTGATATTAATTGATGGTTTGCGGTAAGTCCGATGACAAATAAATTAAAAGCGATGAGTAAATAAAAATTTCAATAAAATTAATTTAACTAATTTGAATATCGATTTGCTCTTATGCTCCTTTGGGTGTTTAAAGTGAAAATTATCATTTATTTTTTATACATTGAAAAAAATTTTTAATTATTAATATAGCACAAATTTGTTAAAACGATTCGGTTTTTTGGTCAAAAAAATATAAATATTAATATAAATTTATGATATTTAATAGTAATGAATGTGACAGTAAAAATATTATGAATTCTTATAAAATTATGTGTATATTAAAGTTAATTTTTTTATACTTAACAAATTTATATTAATTATTGATATAAGTAGTTGATGAATTGACTAAATAGTCAATGATTTAACTAAATCACTTTGTTGTAAACGATATAATGTTTTGTGTAAATATAAGATTTATTTATTTAGACAAAGAAAGTTAATGTTATTATTAATTTAATACTCTCATACAAATTGTCTATTAACTATGATTCAATGGAAACTTCCAGTTCTTAAGTATAAGAAAAATATAATTTTTTTCTATAAATGTAAGAGTAGAATAAGAATAGATATATTAACTATTAATAAAGCAAGCTTTAAGATTAATAATAGTATATTTATAAGTAATTTACGTGCTTTTGTAATAAACCCGCACTGTGATATATAGTAATATTATTTTCAGTAATATTATTTATTGAAAAACTTAACAATATTCGGTGATATTCAGTATATCATGTATTAACTATGAAGAAATATTTATTAGGACCAGATACGAAAAATTCTTATATTGTAACAAAGCAAGTAACTATTAATATACAGTTTTTTCCGTGTATATGTCCAGCGTGATAGATAAACGGTACTGATGAATTTGTGCTCACGCTTGCAAAGCTTTTACGCCATGTCCCAAAGCTTTTAGTTACTATATTAATATTAATATTAACAATCAAGTAAAATTGCAAGTAAAATTAATTAAAATCCATGAAGAAGAATTCACACACACGTGCGCGCGCGCATATATATATATATATATATGCATGTATAAAATCATTTACAACATCTACAAAAACATTTTTTTTTTAAATCTCTTATTATACAATATAATTTATTATAATTTTATTAAACTGCATTATATATGTAATCTCTTATTTATATTATGCAATTTATTAATACTATCAATAACATTATTAAATAAAGTAGAAAAATAAAAACAATAATATTATTTTTGACAGTGAAACTTTATTAAATAAAATTATCTAATATATTGTTGCATGTAGCATAGTTTACTGATACGATATATGTATTTATTGTAAATAATTACATAACAATATTATCCAATATATTCTATGAGCGGAAGAGAAAAATATTATATTGTTCGACAGCGATGCATCGTCAATGGAGTGTATTAAACCTAGTCGCGATGTATAGAACGCGATCATTTGTCGTGCAAACACGAGGCATATTATTTGGCAAATTCAGTAGCCCGCTAATCAAAGCGATATGTCCACGCAAATGTAACACGCAAATTCGGTTGGACAACGACAAACAATTCGGTCTATGTGCGGAGAATCATCAACTTCTGGCTACAGACTCCATTGCAGCGTGTCTGCTCCACGAATTAATCTTTATCATCGCGTTCCCCCTTTTATTAGCGTTAATGCAATAGCATGTAGGCGTATCGCCGTGGGAGAACAATTGATGATAATATTCTCAAACTGTAACAACTATCGCTGTTATGATTGCCATTATACATTTAGATTACGGATTTTTAATTATTGATAAGAATTTAATAAAACTTCAGACTTTCTAATTTATCAAAGTGGTGCATTTACAAAATTTAATAAATTTAGTAGATTAATATTACTTTAATGTAAAGAAAATTTTATACAATTTATCGATTATATTTTATTCGGAATTTTAAATTATTTATCCTTTTCTTAATTTTGCATGGGAGAAGAGATTGGAATTTCGCTCGTTACATTTTTCGAAAAAGATTTGGTTAATTATTTCATTCTGTGCTACGAATGCACGTGTGAATAAACGAGAATTGTATTCCACGAGGTGCGTTAAGCGTCGCTTAATTAACGCTCCCTTGAGATGAAATTTAATCGCGTCCTTGCGGCTGTTTTAGCTGCTCGCGAACAATATACTTGTGTGCCGGTTTACCGTTTTGCGGGAACGAGCACGCATTGAGCGAGGGGGTTTTGGAGAGTCGAGTCACCCTTTTAAAGCGCACACAGGATACATTGCTGCTTGCGCGTTTGTGCCGCATCGTCGTGCGTAAACGCCTCTGGCGACGTGCATTAGCATTTCGCTGATATTTGGCAAGGGAGAAGTGATTAATTAACGCGGGAACCGTAAATCGGGACTGGTTTGATTGCCGAGTGAAGACGCAACGCAAATATGGCGAATGCTTCACATGTTTGCGAATCTTCTGCAATCTCTCTCTCTCTCTCTCTCTCTCTCTCTCTCTCTCTCTCTCTCTCTCTCTCTCTCCCTCTCTCTCTCCATTTCTCTCGTAATACATATGACGTTATTCTCAACACTGTGTTTTTTTGTTGTAATTTATATACATAATTTTAGTGTATGCTGTTAATTATTGTTCCTTATTTTGAATCTTGTATTGTTGAAAAAATGACCAATGAAGCAAATAGTTGATCATAATTAGTTACTACAAATTGTCGGTACTAGTAAAGTCTTTCTGAGTTTTCCCGTCGCATTACAAATTTGCAGCGACTTCGCCGTAATCTTCGCAGTAATTTATTACATCGCCGGTACATCTCGGAAAGCTAAATTACAACCGACGACGGTTCATTAATTATCGATAGCGCAGTCGTTCTCAAGGTCGACATAATTGATCGCGACTCTCTCAGGAAAGTCTAAATCGTTTTGAAAAAGCTGCGCCAGCGTCTATCGAAACGTCTTTTTCCGTTATTCAATGGAATACATTCATCGCGTCTTCTTCTTTCTCATCCCCTTCTTTTCCTATCTCGTCCGATTAACGTCAGCGTAATTGACTTGAGTTCGTGACGTCGAAACTCAGCGACGGTAAATAAAACAAGCTCTTTCGCGCGGGTGTGACTTTATTCCGGTCGCGTCCACTGGAGAACCGCGAGAGAGACGCGAAGGGAGGATGAAGGGTAGAAGGGATGGCTCGACACTCAATTTAAATACAAATTAAATGACAGCCCCGGCTGCCTCTCGGCTACCCGCTTTGTCGAGATTTCTAGCATGGAAATT
Organism: Cephalotes varians; assembly: GCA_037157785.1. Classification (NCBI taxonomy): domain Eukaryota; kingdom Metazoa; phylum Arthropoda; class Insecta; order Hymenoptera; family Formicidae; genus Cephalotes; species Cephalotes varians. The sequence goes on along the minus strand of JANQDE010000098.1, from coordinate 150,016 downwards.
CGATTTGCCCGAACTAATTGCCGCGCGGCGCGACGCGGCATGGTTCAGCTCGTCGCGTGGCTACTTTTTAACATCATATACCGCGGATATCGTTGCGTGGAAATGACGTGGAGAGGTTTTTTTTCGATATGAATTGTCTTCTTTAAATTTTGCTTGTATTACGCTTACGAACAACTTTTAGGGATATAAATAATATGTCTTGTGAAAAGAATTTATTATTTTTTAAAGAGAAAGGAGGGAGAGAGAGAAATACGTAATCAAAGTAGGTTAAAAAATGTTAGTAGGTTAAAACAAAATATTTAATGAAATGGAAATTTTAAAAACGAGAACGTTTGAAATGGGAGCAACTAAGGAAAATTACTAGTACAGTCGGAGAATATCTAATAATTTGCAAGAATATTATTTAAAATTTATTAAAGTCGAGTTATTGTATTTTCTTCTTCGAACATCCAGTACTGCGATACAGTACTTTAATAACACGTTTTTCCACTATCCTTTCTGAAACTTGATTAGCTGATCCATATGCACGAGAAGAGCATTGAACTCGACGAGGGTCAAAGTAGATCAGACTCGGCGACAGGGGTTGGGAAACTGCATTGCATTCATTAGTCGATACCGTTATTGTTGGGAAAGCGGACGCACGTCCGAGTACCGAGTACCGGGTGTCTGGCTGTTCGCCAAACTGGTCGGTTCCGCCGTCAGCTCGTCGAATTTCCAATGCAAACGCCACCCGCGTCACCCTTCTCGAGATCTCGCGGCCCGTCTTTCGTTTCGTTGCAATCACACGCGCTTTCTTCCTCTCTCAAACTCTACCTTTCCTCCCTCTTTGTCCTCCTCGTTTCTTCGTTCTTCCGCTTTTTTCGTTTTCTTTCTTCCTTCTCTTTTCGATACGCTCACTTTCGGGAAAGAAAGTCGAGACATTCCCGACATTTTCGCTTTTCCCGACTCGACCGTGAGCTCAATTTTGCCGTAAAATTTCTCTCCGTGATCTTTTGTGGCGAACATAAGCGAGATCGAGGAACGCGAATAAAACTACCGTGAAAGACCGGGCCAGTTTGGTATGCCCCGAAAGCTTCTATCAATTTCGCCGATTTTACCAAATGAGTTTTTTTCTATTGGCACGTTTTCTTTTCAGACCTTTTCTTTCGAACGCGTACACAGGAGAAATAAGTTCCGTGTTATTTTTTTTTTTAGAAAATTCTGCGTAGTTTTATGTTACAACTTTATTTTTTTACGCGATAAAAATATATTTAGGATGCTTCATGATAATATGTATAATTGAAAAAACGCATAAATTATCCTTAATAAAATGAATAAGGAAGCGTTATTTTTAATTAGGAGCGATATCTTTAATTCAATCTTTTTTCTCTCTAAATTATATGAAATAATTAAAAAATTAAAAAATCAATACAGACAATATGGATCAAAATGGCTATATAAAATTTATTTAAGATGTAGGGGAGAACGGGGTTATAACGCTCACCGGATCGGATCAATCTTAATTACAAGAATTCTAAAGAATAATATATATATATTTTTATCTAATGTTTTACTTGATATAAAATTTATCTAAAATAATATATTATTAGACATATATAAATAACTACAAAAAACATACGTTCGATAAAAATTTTCAATAATAATTCATATAAAAAATAATGACTTTATAATAAATTTTTAGCACACTTAAATGCATGTACACTGTACATTTTATGATTATTAATGTAATCTAATTCTTTAAATTTTTCATATAAAAAAAATCGAATGATTACATTTTTTTTTTTTCTGAAACTTTTTTTTACTACGCGGACGATCAGGGTCATGAAAATCATGAAGCGCGGCGCTCGGGTGTGTGCAAAGTGCATGTAATTTAAAATATAATCTAAGAATGCTATGAACAATATAATTTAAAAATGCTATGAACTAGTCTAATTCATGTTCTTACAAAGGTGTATTAGCAAAAAAATATTTAAACGTCGTTTTTTATTGTTCAAACAATACAAGATGTTGAAAATGTTATCTAATTAACACGTTCCGTGCCGAGCTGTTTTTGCTTGTCTTTTCATTCAGGCCATTTGATCTTTTGACTAAAGATTGATATATTATCACATAATATTTCATCACATCATCAATCTATAAGTAATTAGCTTGTATATAGTAATTATCACATCGTATACCTTCTTTTGGTGAAAATATATTCTTCAGTCTTAAACTTATTATAAACTACTTATAAATTATATTTTTAGCGCATTAAATAAATGTGTCAGCGTGTACCACCGGTGGTACACGTGGCCTGAATGGAAAGTTTAACGTGTACCATCGGTGGTACACATGGCACGAAACGTGTTAAAAAAGAGTTTAATTAAATAAACGAATTTTTTCATATAATTGATTTATTGAAAATGATTGTCATGATCTGCAACTGAAATGTCCAATCAAAATAGACGTAATCGCCCTGATCCCACACAGGTAGGTTACACCGATCAAAACTACTATATCTTTTTATATCGATAAATAAAAATTTAATAAGTTTTATACTCGTTTTAATGATTTTCTTTAAAGCTATAATCCTGTACTGTATGTCTCTGTAACTAATTTGAGAAAAAATCAATTTCAAATAAAAATATTAATAAATTTTCTTAAATGATCGCCACCACCACTCTCCCCTACATGTTACTTCGTCGAAATTTACATAAGTGTGATAAGCAGCTAACCAATTGAAACAATCCATCAATTGATATTCCATCACGATCTTTTCATTCACAAAGTTTCCTTACTTACCGTTATCTCTTCTTCCATTGAAATGACAGATTACCAAGTAAATTTACCGTATATTACGGGGTTGCGTTAATCTCGCGGGAACGCGGGCGGAGAGCCCGAGTTCTGAGGCTTTTACTCCGTCGCTTTGTAATCCCATTACAACACGGCGAGTTGTGGTAGTTCCGGCTGGAAATAACTGGAACAAATGTTAGCTCATAACGCCGCAAGTAACCGGAAATGGCGCGATAGAACTACAGCCCGGATATATCGGGAAGATCTTTTGATGGCGCATGGAGAGGTTCCTTGTTTCACTCTCGCAGCACTTGGTATCTTATCCGTCTTCCGTATATGCCGGTATTACATCTGAAAATACATTTAGGGTTTCCCAGAAACTTAAACTGTAATCCCGCAACAAACCTGAGGTAAAAGCTCTTCTTACTCTAATGTATAAAATTTATTAATTATATTTATTAAATATATCAAATATATTCTAATAATATATAAAATATATTTAATATATATTTCAATATATTTAATGAAATTTTATTAACATTTTAATTACCTTTTCTCATCTTTTCTCCATTTTATTCTTAATCTGAGAGAGCTTCTTTTTGAAGCTTTTTCTTCCAACGTTCGATTCTTTCACTTCTCGTATTTTCCACGTCTCGTACAAACGACTTAATCGGATTTTTGTCAGCAAACCAACTAACGGTAGAAATTAGCCGGAAGACTTTGATGCGTCACGTTAGAACGCTCAGGATCGATACCTTGCAGAGGTAATCTATTCCTCGTAATAGGATTTTGTCGTGAGTGTCCTTGCTGCCACGTGTCCTCTAGGATTAGCTCATTGAAGTTCCATTCGAAGTTACTCTTGCGCGTGACATGCATGTCCTTCCGTATATGTTTAATAAGAGAACGTTTTCGAAACTTTTTCTTCCAACGTTTCTTTCACTTTTCGTATTTTTCATGTCTCGTATACAAACGACTTAATTTTTGTCAGCAAATCAACTAATGGCAGAAATTAATTGAGAGACTTTGATGTCACGTTAGAACGCTCAAAATCGATATCTTGCAATAGTAATCTATCTCTTGTAATAGAATTTCGTCACGAGTGTCCTTACTGCCACGTTGTCTTTTAGGATTAACTCATTGAAGTTACTCTTGCGCGTGGCGTGCATGTCCTTCCGTATATGTTTAATAAGAGCTATGAGAGCTACTGAGCGCTATGGATCAAGACGAAAAAATGATATTCAAAAGATCTTGCGATGATATCAGTCAAGAAGCTTCGAATGCTTTCAAAGTGAACCCAATACAGCAAATATATATGGAAAGCAGTTCGGATATAGAAAGGCAAATTTTGAATACGTGATGTTTATAAGTTTCGATAAGATGACGGGAAGAATAAAAACGGAGAAAAGAGAAGTATTCTTTTCTTCAAGTAATTTTTATTCTTCAAAATTATACGCACAGGAAAACCGGCAGCATCTAGATCGTAATTTTTATATTAAGAAATAAATTATTATAGTATAATTTTGTATTTAGAAAACGTTTTTTTAAATCAAATTGTCTTTGAAGCAATATATTTTTAATTTTTGATATTACAACTAATTGCCAAAGAACGAAAAAGGGCAAAATAAAGTAATCAAGAAGAATGCGCTTTTTCGCGGTTATGTAAAGGGACGGGGCGGCGTAATTTAAGAGCGTTTATTAACCTGCACAGTAGAGCCGTAAACATAAAGGGGGAACGATGAGTTACCATGGACGGCTGAAAGGGCTGAGAGCGGAAGAGTAGAAGGAAGATTCGGGTTGCCCAAGCACATATTTCGTCCACAAAGCCCGAGTGTGTGCCACCCTTCGTGGTCTTTTCGTCGGAAGATACTTGCGGATTTAACTCCGGCGCTTTGGAGAGCCCCTCCACTTCTACATACGTTACGCGAGTAATATCGCAGGGAGGGCGAGCATGATTCTCTTTCGTGAAACGGAATGTGTTGCCTCGACAAACCGACGAAATTGTGCGCGCTGTTTTGGAAGTCATTTTGAGGTGTTGGAGTGTAACGAATAGACATTTAACAAAATGCTCGCTCGTTTGTATTATTAATAGTTAGATTATTGAACAGATGGAATGCTATATATAATGTTAAATGATACATTAATATTTAAATATAATTTTAAATTGCATTTTATTTGACATACATTATATATTTTCCCAAAGTTACAGAATTAAACAATAGAGAAATGCGTATACTAAATGAATAATTTATAAAAAATGTATGAATGTGAGATATACTATACTTATATATCTCATATTGATCGCAGAAGACATTAAAAATTGCTATAAAATTATTATAAAGTTAAAGCGAAAATTGAATTTATGATTACAATAAATTTATGATTTACAGAAAGAATTATAGAAAGAAAATTGATGTAAAACGTCACTCAGACACGAGACATTCGTTTCGAGAGTTTATCGAAAATTATTACGAATAATGTATTCTCTGTTATCATCGATGCTAATATACTTTCGACAAAGAGCTGTGACTCGTTCCAGTTCTTTTACGACGAAGCGAAATAAAAAATAGTCGAAGCTCTAGTCGGAAGATAGGGCGATTTAACGGGTCTCGCGCAGCCTCGGGGTGAAAGGAACGAGACAAAAGCGGGCCCGGTCGTTTAGAAAAGCCAGACGGTAGCAGGTGGAGTAGGGTAAGAGAACAGGGGGAGGGGAAAGAAGTTTAAAGTGCATCTGAGTTAAAGCGAGTTCGCGCAGAAGGGGGTGGGTTTTTTGCCACTTAAGCCGCTCGACGGCCAAGGCGAATACATGGCGAATAAACGGAAAATGTTTCGGAAAACTGACTCCGACTTTCCATCAAAGTCTCGCTTCTATTTTCGACTCTTCAATGAATGCGACGGCGCGAGGCGTTTTAATTGAGTTTTATCACGGCTCGGAGCAAATTTTATCCCGCGAGCGATTAGATCGCGAACGTATGGATACATATTCGGCGTGAGATGGAGTTTCTCATTCGCGTACACATTCCTGTCTCGTTTCGACAATGTGGAATCGATCGGGATGATTCGTGACAATCGAGTGACATGTATATTTCTACAATAAACGCCATATTAAAGAGATTACTCGATATTAACATAATGAATTTGATATGGTAAAATTTTATTTCGGATGAAAAGTTAAAACTCTTTGATTAAAGAAGAGTAAAAAAATTAACATTCTTTTTTATTATTTTTTCCTTGGGCTAAACATCTTTTTTTCCTTGATTATTCATTAAATATTTGAGAACAAATAATATATTTTTTAAAGTTTACAGATAAAATTAACCACTGAAGGTTTAATCATCTGATTATTTAAAAATTATTATTAATTTAATTTATTAATTTAATTTATTAATAATATTTAAAAATTATTATTATTATTATTAATTTTCAAAGATAATTTTTATTTTCAAAATACGCTCAAAGATATGTATATTTGAGAACAAATTTATTTTTTAATTATTAGTTGTGTAGGAAAAGCTTGATTTAATTTTTATATCTATTTTAATCTGAAATAAAAACACGAGAATACTCTATCATTTTCTATTAATTAAACTTTATTAATTGCATCTAATATATTAATTGTTATGCATTATTATGTTTTTAATTCTATATACATATATACTGATTTAATGATCTTTATCCAAATATGTCTATTTCGTTGATTATTGATTGGATAAATTATTATTACGCTGCTCGAGGCTGCTAATTACATAAAGTACATCGAATACTAGATGCAGAAGTTCATTTATTGTTATGCGCATAATCGATTACTCATTTTCAAACGATCGTTTGTAATTCCGGTCCGAAATGCGATAATGCGTTACAAAAAAAAACACAAAAGTACCGTCCGATTGGAAGAAAGGAGAGCTCAAAGGGGAAATAGCTGCACAACGAAGAGAAAATCCTTTTTGGACATCTCTTTTCAAGAATCGAAGGAGAAATTACTTCTCGCGCCGATATTGTCGGGGATTCTTCATTGTCCCCAGGATAGTCTTTTCTTTTCGAATCCCTTTATTACTATCGATAGATAGTGTAATTGACATTTCCTTCGTGAGATTTTTTGTTCCGAGAGAATAACGAAATTTCACAAACGTGATCGGAGAACGAGTTTCTCGCTCGTGCGAATTTTACCCTTGGGTTTGCTTTTTCGGCTGTCTAGATATCTTACTTTCCTCTTGGACTCTAAAACGTCTTTCTGATCTTCCTGACCTCTTCGACGGTTACAGCAAATGACGTTTTCATCTGAACGATCTCTGTCGCGTAGCAACGGTTAAACTTGACCGTATCATCAATGAGATTCGTGCCGCCTCGGTCACGAACTCGTGAATTCTATTATCCTTTAAACGGAAAAAAAGTCACGTATTCGATAATATGGCAATGTCTGATAACAGCGTTATCCGAGCTAAATTATTAAATGGAGATAAATTATTTAATGTATATCCTTTATAGCTACACAAAAAGAACGGGTTTGCTGAAGTATCTAAAAATTTAGCTAGATACAGATCTGAAAATAATTTTATTGGATGATTAAAATAATTATATAGGACGCTCAAGCCAATTGCTATAAAATGTCAAAGCAAGCTTTTTACAATATTGCTCATCATACATAATTATTTTGACGGACCAAACAATACCTGTATATCTGTCAATATTAACTCATTATTGTATAAAATTTATATTACTTTTATTTATATTATTTTAAAATAATATATAAATTTTTATATAAATTTTTTTATATAAATATATAATTTTATATAAATATATAATTTTATGCAGGAGAATGCACACGAAAAAACATAAAAGATACAAAAAAACGATAAAAAAAAGATTGATTTTAATTTTTTATTCGACTATAAGTCACTATAATATTTCAAATTTTTCTGTCTTTCCATTTTTGCATATTTTACATATTTCGATGAAAATTCCCGGGCGTACAGCTCGGTTATAAAAACTAAATGTGACATATCTCCCGCGCCGCTGTATATTTTAGGGACAATTTTCGCGAAAATAGGGTCGCTTCTTCAGAAAGAACGGTACACACCAGCGGATATATTTCTACATTTTCATGGAATAAGGTCGGGGCCCTCTCGTATCTCCCTCGCATCTCACGTTTTGCATCTTTCATACCTTTAAATCGAGCACAGTCGAATGTGCTCCAGGGAGTGGGATTAATTATCCAGCTGCGAGAGGCTGCCTGGGGATACGGCCAACCCTCTCCCTCCTCCTCACCCTCGCTCTTTATTCGTGGATCGCTGAATTCATGGGAATAGACGCGAGAGTGGAGGCGGACTCGGTTCTCTCAAAGTCGGCACGCAAACTTCCGCAAAATAGGTACGACAAAACTTGACTCGATTCAGCTCGATTCAGCTCCTGAATTCAATTCAATTATCTGTTGAGAATGACCGTAATAACCATCGATCCTCCTAGATTAACGCGTCTTATATTGATAGATAAAATAGTTAGGAAACGCATTGTGAATATTCATATTCTAGTTTGTTACATTCGTATGTTTAAAATATAATTATAAGTATATGATTGATCCAAACAGTAAATTTTCTTTACGATATGTTTGTTGCGGAAATTTTAAATAATTTTAAAGTTTGATAAGAAATATGAAATATTACGAATTGCAATAAGTTTAATTAACATTTATTAAGCTTCAGTTACTTCTATTGAATCTTCCATTAACAATTATATAATTATGTTTGTAAATTATAACATTATTGTATATTGTATAGAGTATTTATAAATCACTATAAGTCATATTTTATCTTCGGTAATTTATTATTATGACATTTTCATTATTATATATATATTTTTTATGAAGTGGTAACTATTTCTCTCTTTTTTTCTCAAGTTTTGTTTTATTTCTTTCGAAAAGATTGTGGAAGATTCGCTCGGCACGATTAAAAACTAGAAAAAAAAGAATATATACATATTTTTTAATTATTTGCGAAAGAACGGTTCGCTTTCACTGCACAAGTGCAATTAGAGGGGCGGCTAACGCGCCTTTGAAAAGTTCATTGCGCTATAACGTGTACTGCCGACGGCGTTCTTTTGCTTTTGCATCATGTCAAGCAAGTAATAAAACTGACAATCAATTTAGCCCTTAGGATATATTTTCTAAGAGAGTGAAATATTTTTCGGAGCTTGAAAAAAGCCTTGAGAGAAGAAAATTAATTAGCGTGATTATAGGGTGGCTGATAATTATATTAATTTCCTTTGATCATTTCTTTCTCAGCGCTTGTTTCCATTTATCTATCTTCATATTATCAATGCCCTTCCTTTGAAATCGAGTTTACTTGGAAGAAAATAAATTTAGACTGACGCGATTGATCTGATTATCTCTGACCTTACGAAATATAATTCGCCGAGAAGATTTAAATTATCGACAATTTGGTCAAATAAATCAAATAATAAAGAAATTTATTGATTTTAAATAATAATTTTGTTGTGTTAAGAAGCTAAAATGCACTAGTTTTATATATATATATATATTCAGAGTAAAAGTATCTTATTAAAAATTTTATTTAACTTCGTTAAAAAATACTGCTGAAGTTTGGTAGAAAGAAAGAAAGAAGTCAGAAGTTTACATGAAAAATCTTTTTCTCGAGTCTTTTAGATATCTTTCTTGAATGAGAAGAAACTGGAATACAAAAAGGGATAAACTAAGCATTGTCGCGCACTGTCCTTTTTTGCTCGCGTAAAAGCCTGTCAGTTTCTCATTTTGCATTTTTTAATTAGTTAGGAAGAATGCGGCTTGTTTTCTCCGACGCCAACGTCAGAATTAGCCGCTAACGGGACTTTAAAAAGTTTACGTCCGCGAGAGTAAGTGGAAATGGCGGAAGCATTTCTCTTTACGGCTCGCGGGTGTGTACGCTCGCTTTTGTTACGCTCGCATAATCAAGGGTAGTGCAGGGGCGCCTTGGAGAAGCGCTATTGCGAGAATGCTGAGTGCATCGCATCGATGTTTCCTTATCTCGTTACAGCACACTACAAATGACATGAACAATATCTCGATGATCAATTTCATATGGTATTCTGTTTACAAGTGAAACATCTATACAGCGGATAAATCATTAGAATATAGCTCACGCGCGCAATTATAATTTCTTTAAACTTATGCTCAAATCAATATTTCCAAATGATTTTTTAATCGACTTTTAAAATTGATTAAAAAAAAATTGATTTTAAATTTTCTCTAAAGAAGATCGTTTGCAACAATTTCTTTTTCTATGTCAACGATCAATGGAAAATATTTCAACGGAATTATTCTTACTCAAGATTCAAACTTCTTAAATGAGTAAAGACTTGGGAAGGCTGACAAGATTAACTGTACCTTGCCTGTCGTCACCAGTCTCGTGAATGACGTTTAATAGAACAAAGGATTTTGTTCCATTAACTCTCGCATCTCGTAAATGAAATTGAGGCGTAGAATGACTCGTTGGAATTCATCGTGTCTGAGAATCGATCTATATTTGTGCACGCGTGCACACACGCAC